>JAODAL010016883.1:0-79359 GCA_025379985.1 Phyllomedusa bahiana
GAAATTGACTCCTAGTGAGGTAGCATGTTCCAGTGTAGGGACTCACCTGCTCTGGATCCCCTTGACGTTTTGGGAGGTGAGCTTAATACAATCTTTGATCAAAAACTGTAAACTAAGAGTCCCAGGTTTTCATATTTTCCTTAGCAGTAATGCATTTCCAATATTCCTATATACCTTTATGTCTCATTTAGTTTTTAGTGTGCCACTGTTATTTGTATTAGATGTATACCAAATTGTTGAAAGACATAGTAATCCTAATGTAAACTGACTTTGCAGAAAGTAATAAAAATACCTTACAGAATTCTCCCTCTCTCATTATTCTGGCATTTGGCAAATATAAATAATTTTGGTAATCCTAATTGTCCTCGAACAGGTAAGGTTTATTCTGATTTCATGTCAGATAGTGAGAAAAACCTGCATATGTGTCTTTTTGTATAGTGTATGTAAACTTCTGGCTTCAACTGTAAGTAGCAATATAGCTGCAGATCAACGTATACTACATACAGTAAACCTGAAAAATTCACTACACTGGTCTTCATAGATTCTCACTACTGCACATGGCGAGGGCAAGTTTTGGCTCTAGAACTTGATGAATTCAGATTATTTCTTTCTCCTTCTCTTGTTACTTGCCTCCTGCAGAGAGATGGTTGAGAGCTATATGATGGTATGTGCAGATCCTGGTTTTGCTTTGCAGAAGAACTAGTAGTTGTACGTTATCATGGTAACTTCATCCGTTCTCTGTGTATCTTATAGGAAGTTTTTGGATTACATTCAAGCTAAATTGTATAACACATGTGTGATTAAATTAACATGTATAAACCATTTTTGTTCATTTTCACCAGTTCCTTTTTGTGCACTGTACTGCACTTAACCAAATATTTGCAATATATAGTGGATTTTCTGAAACAAAGTTGATGATTAGCATACTCTTTTTAAGTAGCTAAATAACATTTTTTTTTTTTAACTATAAATTAATTATTATATCTAGAATACACAACTAAAATGGCAAGGCTGGCCTCCCACGGTCAGGCAGCCATGTGCAGACAATACTATAAAAACCAATCAGTTTTCCTGTGACATCATTGTTTTTCTGGAAAACTTATGTGGCCATTTTTAGCTGCAGGTGTGGTTTATTCCACATATGGCTGCTGAACAAGGGGACCCCAGCCTTAAAGAAGTTTAACCATGAAATAAAATTGACGTTGGAAGCTTGTAAATTAACTAATAAACCTTTTCACCATTCATCATTATTAAAAATTCTGCACCATTTGTGTTTTACCTTCTGCCTTAATGATCAATAGTGTACAGGGGATACGACCAGTGATGTAACTCCTCTGTCCTCACTGCACGTGCTCAGACCACCTCTCCTTTCAGGTAGCTACTGTTTATTCCCTGCTAAGTAATCACACACTCTCATTGCTGAGCAAGTGTTCAAACCCAGGTCCTCTCCTTCTACTCCCATCCTCTGTACTCCTAAGTAATTAGTTTAACATTGCAAATAAATAAAAAAAAAATAGAAACCTTAATCAGGTATGTGCATTGAGAAAAAAAATCCACATGTTTGGTCTCCAGCTGGTTTAACATAAAGATATGCACTAAGGGCGACATGTCCCATTAGGGCTGCACTATTTTTTCAGTGTATTTAGTGCCAAAAAACCACTGACGCCCTATTCTTTATGTAAATGAACTGTTGTACACCAAAACTAGGCGCATTATATGCCAGGCACAACTCATTTGAATGCGCCTAAAGTATGCGCATCAAATATGCTAGCAATAATATGCTAAGAGCCTAAGTTATGCTATCTGCCTAGATTATACTATGCAATGTATACCAGATTTTTGACAGGTTCATTCATTTAATGCTCCTTAAAACTGGCGTGGCGGCGCCTTTTTTCTGAAATGTTGCCCTAAATATGTAGTTATTCAGTTCAGTATTAAAGTGCTTTAGTGAGTTGGAAAGTCCTATGCTAAGTATGGTTTTACCACCAAGTGTAGAAGATGTGCAGTTAACCAGATCACAGTCTAAGGACTCTCCTGGTTTTCAGCCTATAACTCCTGTACATGAATTTGGCCTTAACTGCAGAGGACTCCCAGGTCGCAATCCCCAACATGGTTTCCCACAACAGCCACTAACATTCAAAGGAACCTGTGCAGCGCCTATCTCTGTTGGACCATCTCACCCCCCCATGTCTCCCCAATAATGACTCTGAGACATAGATTGGATGTATTGGCCACAGCAGCCATTTATTAACATAACATTAAACATTAACAACATAAACAAATGAGTATAGCCCCCCTATACCCATTTGACCGCTCAAAACCACCTTTTGAACAGACCTTCCTAGTTAACACTTGGGGCTGAGGTCCTTAGAGTTATCATAACCCCCGACCAAGCCTGGCGACCATTCTCCACCACATCTCCAGTAGCTTACCCTTTAGCCATTTAACCAAACCCCAAAGGGGAACCCAAAAACCCCCCAGGTGGGTCACCCCTGTTTTACCTGCCCCAAGGACCTTGGGGGGGGGCCCGGGGGGCCCTAACCTTTTCCCAGAAAACCCGGCACTTTCCCAAAAAGGAGCCAAGCCCCAAACCTGCCCCCCCACCAATTTTTATACTCCAAAGGGCCCCCCCTCCGGCCCTAAACAACGACTCATGGGCCCCTTATGATCCCGGGGGCCGCCCCCACCAACCCCAAGCTCTCTCCAAAACCTTTCCCCAAAACTTAACCCACCACAGATCCAACCACGGCTTTTGGTTTAACCCCATACCCTCCAAAAATCAACCCCTTCCTGATTTTTAGTTCCCCATGACGCACCACCCAACCCCCCCTTCCTTTCCCCCAAAAAAGTGGGACAGTACGATTTACTTTTTCCCCGAAAGGGTTTAAAACCAATGACCGAAAACCCGCAGATGCACACGACCCCGGGGCCCCGACCATATCCGGGACCCAACCCCCGTCCCAAACCTGGGTATTTCCCTCCATAACCCAACAATCTAGCGAAAATCCCTAATTAATTCCCCCGAAAAGGGCGAGCCCCCAAACATTTCCCCGGCTTGGGAAAACCACAAAAAAAAGGAGGGGGGGTTTCCCCCTGGGCATGTTTCCCGGGAAAACCGGCAAGACCCCCGGTTCCCTTCCCCTTCCCCGCCTACCAATCCACCCGGGCTGTTGCCACTCCCTTGGGGTGCCCCCCTGGAGGGGCCCCTTTCCCCAACACAGCTCGCTGTTTCCCCCCCAAAGCACAAACCCAGTGGGCCCAAAAAACCATACCAACCGATGGGGAACCCCCCGAAAAAGGGAAAACAAACAATAAAATACAGAAAAAATGCCCCAAAAAGTGACCACCTTAGCCCCCCAGCAAACACTCTTCAGCCATTTTCCCGCCTACACCCCCTTCCCCCCCTTCAAACTTGGGGCCCTTAGCTAAAAATGCGGCCCGGGGGTTAAACCAAAAAAAAGGGTCTACCCCACCTACCTATTTCCCCCTTATGGTCGCGCATCCAACCCCCAAAGGGGGGGGGGGGGGCTAGCCCCCCTCCGTTTGCCGCCCCCAAAAAGGAAGGAGTGGGGGGCCCAATTGGGGCGGGTTTCCAAACCCCCAAACCAAAAAAACAACATCAAAAAAACCCCCCTTTAAAATTGGGCCCCCCCGGGGGATAGAATGGGCCCCCTCCTCATGCACCAATAAAAGGGCCGGGTTTTCACAGAGCGCCCTTTCTCCCTTTTCGGGGCCCCCCAAAAAACTCACAGGGGACCAAACAACCCCTGCCCTGAAAAGCCCCCCAGCCACACTCTCCCCCTTGCCCAATTTTATCCGTCATAGATTTTCTTATCCCTAGCCCCCCAAACCCCCCTTTTTCCAGGAGCTGTACATCCCCCATTACCGGGGCCCCCCCGGGACTTTTTGCTAGGAGAAAATAATTCCCCAAAACGCAACGGCCCAAAAAAGGGCCCAAAAGAAGGCCAAACAGAAACACCCCCCCCCCCAAGCCGAAAACACACCCCCCGCTCAATGCAAAGCCCCAAACGCTCCAAACAACTGAAACCCCCACCCGGGCGCCTCCCATCTACCAAACTTTCGCCCCCGCCGAAAAACCTTTTTAAAACCTGTGGACCCAAAAAAGACTTCGTCACAAACCCTTTCCCTTTCCCTTTCCTTTAAGCCCAAAAACCCCGCCCAAAAAACAGCCGGGATACCATTGACAAAGGGCCAAACCCCTTTGTTGAACCCCAAGGGCCCTTTAAAACAAAAGAGAGCAAACCCCCCTCTCCCCTCCGATGAAATCGCCCCGGGGCCCTTTCCCCCCCCGCGCTCCCCCAAGCCCCACGAGCTGAATAAAATTCCCATGGGCCCCCCCCCCCCCCCCCCCCCCCCGTTTTAGACGACCTTTAAAAAATTGGGTCCCCGGGACTGTTTAAAACCAAAGCTCCACGTTCCTTGGGGGATTTTCCCCGCCGATGGCCGCTGCCCTCTGGGCCAGGGACCCAAACTGCCCGGGCCCCTGGGGAAAAGAGATAGAGCGTCGCCAAATCGTTTTGGGAAACCCCGCACTGGAAGCCACAACCCACAAGTTCAGACCCCGAAAAAGCGCAGAAATAGCCGCCCCAAGCAAACCGGGAAACCCCCAAAAATGGGCGGGGAAGACGCGGAAAGAGTGTTGATGGCCTTTCCCCCACCCCCCAAATTTGGGCGCAATGGAAAACGACCTTCCTGTTTTCCCAACCCATTCCCCCCCAAAATTTTTTCTGCAAGCCAAATTTGGAAAAAAATTCCAACAGGCCAGGTCCGTCAAACCCAAACCCCCACCACCCAGGGTAGCTGGCCAGGTAGCGGGCTCCAATCCCCCTGGGCAAAAAGGCCCCATTCCCACACTACCCCACTTCAATGTCCGTGTTACTCCAGCCCCGCCCATATAATTGGGCCGACCATTGGGATTGCCCTAAAAAGGGCTTGCCACAAAATCTCAGGTCCTCCCTTCCCGATTTAGGGCGTCAAAAATTTATAAAAAAGATGCCCGGCCCCCCGTACCCTGGCCCTTTTGGGGGGGGGCCGCCAACCTTCGACCAAAAAACCCCGCCCCTTTAGGGTTTAATACGCAAAACAAAGTTCAAATTTTTTTCCCCAAAAAAAAATTTCAACTCCCTCCCAAAGGGGATCTTCTTTTAAAGCCAAAAAACCCTTTTAAAATTCCCCCTTTTAAAAGCCAACAGCTTCTCCCTTTTGGTAACCAGCATTCCATCCCCTCGAATCTATCTGAATCCCCAAAAAATTTAGGGTGGGGGGGGGACCCTCTTTTTGTTCCCGGGGGGCGGGGGCTCCAAAATGGCCCCCTCACCCCTGCATGGGTTTGCCAGCCCGCGACCCCAAACCCCCCGGAATCCACCGGGCCAAAACACAGAAAAATCATCCCTTTAAAAAGGGTGAAGGAATTAAACCCCGGGACATCCTCACCACCCATTCCAAAAGGGAAAAAACAACTCTAAATATGAAAAAGAAATTGCCAACCCCCTCGGCAAACACCTAACCCCCAAAAAATGCTCCCCCCCCAGTTTAAAACCCCAAAAAACCTCAAATCTTTTCCGCATGGGAACCCGGCAACAAAAATGAACGCCGACCCTAAAATTTGGTCTTTAGCCATCAGAGCCCCCTTACCAAACCCCCCCACCCAATGCCCCCCCAGTGTCAAAAAAAGAGTACCACTGGCTCAAAAACCGGGGGTCAATCCCCCGTCAATTAAATATTAAACCCCTTTTGGGAAAAAACAAGTGGGGGAATCAAACGAAAAATTGTTTTGGTTTCCCCCCCTTTTGGAAAACCACCCCCCAACGGGGGGGGAAATATAAAACCCCCCACAAGGGACCTCCCGTGAACGGGCCTTTCCAAACCCGAAACCCCCTTAGCCCGCTCCCCAGCCCCCACCTCCGGGGCAACTGGCAGATCAAATTCTTCAACGGGAAACGGGGAACCCCATGGGCCGGCAGTGGGAAACCTGAAACTCCCCTGTGAAACCCCAAGCAACAACAAAGCCGCACTCTGATCCATACCTATTTAGATAAACAACCCCTCGCGGGCTCTCTCAACCCGGGGTCTCCCCCCTGCCAGTACCCCCTCCCTTTTTCCCTTTCCCCCCCGCCGGAAGCCCTTTGGGATACTCCATGAGAGGGTCGCGACCCGAAACCCAACAGATTTTGCTTGAAGGGGGACAACTACCCCCGGGAAACTACAAAATGGCTGTCGTTGAACCCGCCAAAAAGACACCCGTCCTTTCTCCCCTGTTGGTTCGGGCCGCAAACCCGAAGGGTTTCCCCCCTGTTTTCCCGGAACCCCCCGGGCCCCCCCCTGGAAAAAGGGAAGTCCAATACGTCGGGTTGGGGCCATCAATTCCCAACACAGTCCTTAAAACTTTAAGGTCCCCCCGAAAAGGAAAAGGGGGACAACCGCCTTTCCCCTGCCCCAACTGTCATTCCTTTGGGGGCCAAGCCCCGGGCCCCCCTACACTCATAAGCTTCCCCGAATTTCATCCAAATTGCCCAAAAAAACCCGGGAACAATTTCTGAGGAGCTTTTTTTCAATCCACGGCCAAAAAATTTCAAATGCCTGTAACCAATTTTGAAACGGGCCCGCAGAAACCCCGAAAAAGCCCATTTTTTTTTTTTCTCCTCCTTCCCCCTTACCAACGCCCTTTTTTCCCCTTTTCTAAATTGGGAAATTTTTCCAAAAGGGAAGGGGAGAAAAAAATTCCCCAAAATACCCCTCCTGCCAGGGTCTTTTTCCCCTCAAACCCCCTTCTTCAAATGCGCCCCCAGCGGGCCCTCAAAACAACATAAAACCCCTTTTCCCCTTACCCTATCATCCAAACACGCTATCCACCTTTTTTCCAAGCCGTCGTAAAAGACCCCCGCAAATCCCCCCGGGGACAATTCACCAGACTAACCCCCCCCCCTTTTCCCCATCCCCGGGGGAAAGGGGAGCCCCCCCCCCCGACTCAAAGAACCCCAAGCCGATACCCGGGGACAACCCCGATGACCAAACAAACCCCTAAACCCCGGGAAAACCCCCGCCATGAACTCCCCCAATACTTCCCCCCAAAATTTCCCGCCCAATTTCGGAACCCGGGGTTCAACGGAACGGGGGCCTGACCCAGGCCTAAAAAACCCGCCCTAAACCCCCCCGGTGGGTTAAGCACAGACATTAACAAAGAACCCCCACCGGGGTGCCCGGGAAACTTTTTGATCCCGCCAGCCGAGCCGACCCCATCCCTGAAGCAAAAGTTCCCCGTTGTTCCCGATCCCCGGGTGCTCCCCCCCTCTTTAGCCTTCCCTTTTCCCCCTGGCCCCCAACACCCAATCGGACCACGGGCCCGCATCTGCGACGACGGGATCCCCAATTGGGGGCTCTCCCCTCCCCGGAAAAAACCCCGATGGGCCGCCCGACTCCCCTTTACCCCTGGCACCGGACCGAAAATCCGCGCCGCAGTCCCTTGGGTGTCCACTCCAACCGATACCAAACCGACCGGAACCACCCATCTGGCCCAATTTTTGGTTGGGGCCCGGGCCCCCCGACCCGGAACCTCCGCCCGAACCGCTCCCCCCTCTCCAGCGTCTCTCCTTCGACAAGGGGCCCCACAGCTGCCCCCCCGTACCTTTGGGGGCTTCTGCTGTGCTCCGGGGGCCCGCCCCCCTTCTCTGATTCCCGTCCAGACCAAAGCCGATGCGTCTCGCACGAGCCACTGCCCTGCTTATCCCCTCAAGGCCTGAAAGGTCCCGTGAGGGGCACTGCCGTGCACATTGCGGGCCTTGGGGGTAACATCCGGCTCAGCTCGTAGTTGTGCCTAGATCGGTGCCTAGGGTGCCCGAGGCCCAGAAACATCCACAGGTCGAGCAGGGGGGCAAGGCACCGCACCCTGCGCCCCCAATGCTTCTCTTACCAAGCCACTCCTCCCTCCCCGGTCGCCATCAGCTCTCCTGAGCTGCTCCAATAAAGCTTCCACTGCTGACATCTTCTTACACCAACCATGCACCGCACAGCACAGAGAGACTCACTTTTCTGTCTCTGCGCCGGACTGTTCCACGCGTGGGTCGCAAAGGCGCAGTTATATACCTCGCCCCCTCCCACCACGCGACAGCGTCCACGCCTCCGCACAGTCAACACTTCCCTGTCCCCGCCCCACGCTGGAGTCGGCAATGCGTTGTTCATGTGGGCCTAACTCCTCTCCAGGGCTGCACCCCATGTCTGGCCCCGCTCTATAAGTGTAGTCGGTCTGGCAAGTGGAGTTGTAGCATGGTCAGGGATCAGACCAAAGGTCAGGGCTGTCAGCAAATAAGTAGTGAAGTCCATGGAAAAAAAAAACAAAGTCAATGCCAGAAATTTGGGATATACAAGTGTTCACTAAAATGCACAAGCTAAGATCAAACAGTTTCTTGGGGGGAGGGGTTGTCCTTTTAAGTAATTACAGGAGTGCTGTTAATGGAAGAAAGGATGCAGAATGGGAGAAAATGGGAGAAGTTCCATCATATGACAAAAACTAACATTGCCTGAGAGACCACATTGACGATTATGACTATTAGGTGCTCATCATAGTTTCAGAAAATTTACAGGTAAAATAGTGCACCATTTTTTCTGGGATTAGTCTAGAGTCACATGTGCGCGGAGATTCCGTTAAAGGACTCTGTCATCAATTCTGTCAGAAATGACAGAAAAAAATAGCACAAATCGCACCACTATTGTTTCTGTTCAAAAGTCAAAGACAATGACAGTGTCACACACGTGTTGGTGCTCCCCGTCCGTGTCAGCACTCACCTCTCTCTGCTCCCGTCCTCTGCTTATGGCCGATATGCACATATTTATTCCCTAGGGCACTTGCACATTGGCTCTTTAAGATTTAAAGGGTCACCTGCCCCTTCAGTAGGACACTTACTACTGCAACCTATGCCAGATTGTTGGTGTTTCTGCTCTAGAGTTTGCTTTGCTGCCTGTGATTTGGGATCCTGTGGCACTGATAGCACCCTTCAGCTTTGCTGCTTTGTTGGCTCTAGTGTCTCTCACTTGACACTACTCCATAGATTTTCAATGGGGCTTACATCAAGCAAGTTTGCTGGCCAAACAAGCATAATTATACTGTAGGTAATAAAACAGGTGAGGGCAGGTGCCACGTCCTGCTTTTTTTTAAATTATAGATAATATTGGAAAAAGACACAAGGCCATTGAGTCCAACCTATAATGGAACAGAAAAACTAAAATAATGATGTACAGTAGATGTAAACCAGGTCTTATTGATACAACCTAAAATATATTTGGAGCCTCCAATAGAGATGTGAAGGCAGCTTAAACAAAAAAAATAAAAAAAAATTGAAATAAATACAAACTGATATGAGATCAGTAAAATAGATGCTTCCTTTGGTTTCCTGTAAAAAACAGATATGAATGTAGCCATCTGAAAAGTTAACATCTTCAGTCATATTGCCATATTTGTTCTATCATCCTCACAGCATTTTTATGGAATTTATGTCAAAATCCATACTTAAAGCAGTTATTGTATGCTGGGAAAAATCTCACTAATGTCTGTGAATACCATCCTCACTACACACATCACATCTTGTTTTACAGCTCACTTAGCATAGGTCAGCAGGGTGTATCACTACTACGGATTCACTTAGCATAGGTCCGGAGGGTGTATCACTATTTCTGATTCAACACCTGCCATGGCTACAGAAACAAATATCTACAAATATCTTCTTTATACAGTCTGTTTTGTTAATTTCCACCACTCCCTTAAAGTAATCAGTCTTTTAAAGACACATAGATTTATATCTTTTTACTTTTTGAATTTGAGAGTGGCCAAGAATGAACATTCTTTGTCTGCTGGGGATGGTAGACATGCAATGTGTTCTTGTGCTCAGCGTTAGTCCAGTAGTTGAATCCCATTGATCTGATCTGAATGACATACATAATCTTAAGTAAAAATGCAGTGCGTTTTTCAAACAGGAAGATATGTGACAATATTTTAAGAAAGTTTCCGTTTGTAGGAGTTAGAACCCTGGGTGCCTTACGTAAGACTCACTATACTTGTCCAGATGTTTTATAACATAAGACAAGGAGAAAAAATGCTCCAAGAGCAATGTATTTCCTTGGTCTCACTTTGTGGGTAATCTACAGTATATAATGTTTTTAAATAAAATGATCTCTTTCTCTAAACAATATGTAAATGCATTAAGACTTTCTAAACAATACTCAGTGTCTTCTACAGGATATTATGGAACATATCCAATAAAGAAAAGCATGCTATTAAGGTCCCATTCACATCAAATTTCAGGCCCCAGTTGCAAGTATCTGTCAAGAGAACTTCAAGAAGGTATCCTGATGTAAGGTGCCGATGGCAAGTGCCACCATGCATAACCAGCAAGTACAAATCAGAAGGTCAAAAGTGGCCTACATGGTGATTGTGCAGGGATCTGAAGTGTACCCAGCAGAGAAGATCCACAGATACACAGCAGTTTTGGGGGTGTTGGTGGACTATTCACCTCACAGCACTTAGATATCAACTGACATACCCGAATTTACCAGAAATCATTCACAGCATACAAATGAACCATCAATACCCCTAAGAGGAACACCACTATACTAAATTACAATTGCTACTTCATCAATTTTAAGAACAGCCAATGCAGAGATAGCCTGCAATATAAACTTTTCTGGCAGTCTTCCAGGACCAGCTAATATACTGTTTACCTGCTTCAGTAAACAAGGCCTAAGGGCTCCCCATTCTCTTAGGAATTGTGGACCCGGTGACTGGCTACACATGGCTAGCAGTCTCTGCATCTTCATCCTTACTAATAGTTTCTCTTGTTGCTGTCCTTGTTACATATCTGTCTGTCTCTATGGTTCACTTTTTGACTATTTTCCTTCTTTTGGTAAGTACTTCTCTATTCAGGCCAAGTCTTATTGACCTCTGCATGCCTCTGCTCTACCATTGGCTGAGGGGTAGATGCTCTACACCAACATATACCATAGCTGGGCCATGTTAGAGCCATAGGAGTTATATGTAGTGTATGTGATCCACCATCATCCTACAGAATGCCTTTGGAGTGCTTTCTTTCCTATCTTATCCTATGCAAACTTCAATGCTTTCCTATGTGGGAAATGAGCAGTAAGAGTCATCAGAAAAAAAAGTAGTGTTTGGATTGATTTGTTGAAGAGTCAGCAGAACAGTCACCAAATAGGAGGAATTACAGAAACTCAACAGCAACAAAATGTTTGAAGATTTATAATAAGGACTGTTTAAAAAGTTACCTAATTCTGCTTTTCAGAAGCAAATAAACAACAAAAAATAAGCATATGTTTGTATCCTTTAACTTGTACAGTTTATGAATCCTTTTTGGTTGTAGCTAACAGTCTAGCAGTTGATAATAATATTAATATCGAGGTAATAGTAAGACAATACGACAAGTGTAAGTATTTAGCAAACATGAAAAGCAGGGAGTAGCCAGCTTCCTCCAAACACCAGGAGGGATAAAATGAGAAATAACAGACCAACTTAATAGCAATCCAGTAAAATCCAAAATCGAAGCGTCTATGACATCAAATGCATGGACAGCTGCAGTTCAGTGCGGCATGATGATTCTTATGTGACCAATAGACTGAGGTCCTTAATCGTAGTCGTGGCCTCCGTAGCACCACATTCTGATGCACCTTAGGGTGCTTTCACACGGAGAGCTTTTGGTGCATTTTTTATGTGTTTTTGACATGTTTTTGGATGTGTTTTTGTGTAGAAAGGCACAACAGTTAATGCTATACATGTCTGCGCAAAAAAATGCATAAAAAACGTACAAAAAAATCCACCAAAAACAACACTCCTGGTGTGAAAGCACCCTATAGGCTTTAATAATAATTCTTCCATGCCTCACAATCTGGAAAAGGCAAAATCAATACGGCTAATAAGACAATCAAAAGAAATATGCATTGGTTATTACAATTGTTGCTATAACTACAACTGTAGCATTGATCAAAAGGTGATCAAGAATTTCATGTGATGTGCAAAAACATAAATTTTGCCTCTGCTATTTTAATGTGTACTCTAAATAATCCTACACTATAAAACATTTCACTGGTGAATGAATGAATTGTATTTATTTATGTGCCTCCTAATATTAACAAACAAGCAAACATTTGAAACAGAACCAAACAAAATGAGATAGTCTCCTAACTTAATATTCTGTTGCACAACTATTTGAGGCAAATCTTTCAAACAAATGATGGCTGTAACTCTCAGTGAGACTTCTGCCCTGCCCACAGGTATTTAGCCCACTCCTCATGAACCTCTCCAGCTGCTTCAGGTGTAAGGGTGCCTCCTACAAACTGCAGGTTTCAGCTTCTTCCACAGATGTTCAATAGTATTTAAATCATGGTTCATAGAAGCCACTTCAGAATGTGCTTTTCTCTTAGCCTGGATGTGGCTAGCTGTGTGTTATCCTGTTGGGGGACTAATAACCTATGACTGAGACCAAGCTTCCTGACATTGGGCAGCTCCAGAACGTCTTTACAGTCTTGAAATTTCATTGTACCCTGCACAGATTACAATGACAAACTAGAAATACGCTGTGCCTTAATACAGCGAATCAGCCCCATACACAACCAATGCTTCTCCATATTTCACTGTAGGTACAGTGTTCTTTTCCTTGTATGCTTTATTTTTGTATCTATGAACACAGAGCTGATGTAAAATCCCAGAAAGCTCCAGCTTTGTGTCATGTGTCCAAAGGAAATTATTCCAGAAGCTTTGTGGCTTGTCAATATGCATTCTGGCAACTTCCAGTCTTACTTTTTTATGATTTGACAATGGTTTCCTCTTGATTGTCTTCCATTAAGTCCACTTTGGAAATAACAATGGATGGTGCAATCTGACACTGATGTACCTTTACTTTGGAATTTACCTCTTATCGCTTTGGAAATTGTTCTGGGCTCTTAAGTTACCATTCATTTTATCCTTCTCTTCCATTTGTCATCACTTTTCTTCTTGCTGCCACGTCCAGAGAGATTAGCTACAGTCCCATAGACCTTAAACTTCTGAATAATATATGCAACTGCAGTAAAATCAAGCTGTTTGGAGATGGTCTTATAGTCTTTACATTTAACATGTTTGAGGAATATGACAAAAGTCACCCCCCACTCCAGCTCTAGTAACTCACTCCCATAAAGTCACATCTCAGCTAATGCAGATTCAGAACACACCTAAGCTCCCCAATGCTAACACATGTCCTGAGAAGCAGCCCAATTAACAAAAGCAAACTACCCCCCCCCCCCGCAATTATAGATGCAAGGCCTGTCAGCTCCCAATCCAGATAGGGAAGTGGCCCCAGTACAGAGTCTGAGCCTCAAAAGAATAACTCGATATTAATTGATTTGCACCTTGGCCAGAACCAGGCAAAGCAGCAAAGGAGATTAGTAGACACCGGTGCCGAAGTTCCATAAGGAACAGCGCAGCAACCCAGTGTTTGGTACCCAGTCATAGCTTGTTCTGATGATACCAGTGGCATGAAGCTGCAACATTGTCCTGCCGCAATACAGTAAATTTGATGTATGAAACTAGGAACAGCATGGCCCTGGAAGGGAAGAACGTGTAGACTGTCACATGGGGTGGGACATGGGTGTGACGTTGGAGGTCCCAGCGTAGTTAAAAGTCTGAGTCCACCTGGACCCACTGTTGTTTCTATTGCAGGGGGGATACATGCACCAGCAATTTCAGGAGCATGCACATGGGACCAGTAGGCCACATTCACTCTCATGTGTATTCCAGCCAAGCAAACCTAAATATAATACACATCTGTTGCCCTCTTTATAATCTGTACTCATAATCTTTTTGTATTGCACACCTCTGACCATTTATATAGTATCGAGCTATATTCCTTGTGTAATGTATTGTTTGTCTTATTGTGCTCACACAAGGCAGATTAAAATAATTTAAACCTTGATGCTAAAGCTGGTCTGTTGTCTGATCCGCCCCAAACCCGCGGTGTTCGTTTTCTCGGTCTCTAATATACCGCTACTAAAGGCAGGTTCTTCGCCTGTTATAATTCTATAATGGACCAGCTAGCTAACGTGGAACTTGTTGCAGCCTATTGGGCTGGCAGAGCTCTGTTTCACCATTGCAGGTATGTAGCTCTCTTCCAGCCGTTCAGGGTTGTGGGCGAGCGGGGCATCCTCTCGCACTCCCTGGGTCTTCCTGTACCCATGTGGACAGGGGTTGAAGCAGATAGTAACCCTAAAATAGACCTGGACTGGCAATGTGTGCTACCAGGTAGTGGGTACATCAAGTACATGGTGGCCCCAGTTGGCACCAGCTTCAATTACATCTTTGTCCTTCGGACACCAGTCTAATCTGATTCAAAAGACATCAGTGGCACATCCATACGGCCTAATAGCACATATGAAAAGGGATTGTAATTATCAAGATAGTTTTATGACAGCAGACATGGGGGAAAGAAAGGATTGAGCTTTTTTGATTCAAAATGCCTGATTCTTTGTTCCTTTGAGAGAAAAGTCACTGATACTGGGATCTTCTTTGTTCTCCTTTCAAAGTTATCACTCATACTCTGCTAACTCCTACATGCATTTTTATGGGGAAGTTGAAGGAGATAGTTACTATGCAAATGAGTGTTCAAAGTATAAATTTCTAGATAGATGGAACAATTTTCTTTTTACTGGGTGTGAACAATTAGTATTGACACTGGGGCACTGCTGTTAGATGAATTAGGTTATTTGAGTCACTATACATATAAATGTGTGGTATAGCAGCTTCAGGAGGTCACATGTCTCTACCACTAGGAAGGCTAAAGCAAAGAAAGCAGTTTCCTCTAATCTGGGCAGGTTTACTGGAGTGGCCCTAGTGATGAGTGGGAGGCTACTCCCATATTCCAGGTGAAGTTAGTGCTAGACTTTCAAAGGCTGGGCCTGCAGGTCATCAAGAGGGGCGGCTGCTGAGCTGGAAAGGGCTCTTGCTCCAAGGCTGGAGAAAGACAAATGTGGCAAATCTGAGAAAGCCTGAACTAGGGGTACTCTTGTGAACACTGCTGTTGGTGGTGCTTGTTGATAAACTCAGGCCATATGTAGTGGGGAATACATGTGTTTAGATAGTGGCCAGACAAGCTAAGATTTATCTTGTTTTGGTTTTGTACCCTGACCTGCTTGTCATGTACTTGACAAATAAAGCTGTCTAAAGTCAGTTTACAAATCTACCACTGTAGACATATTGGTGTGCTGTAATCTATTCCATGAAAGGATGGTGATCCAAAGAACTGACGGACCCTGGACTTCTCCTACATGGTGGCTGGATAAGAACTAAAGTCCTACAATATAGATAGCTAGAGAGATACAAAGATAGACAGATAGATAGACAGACAGATAGACAGACAGACAGACAGACAGACAGATAGACAGACAGACAGACAGACAGACAGACAGATAGATAGATAGAGAGATAGATAGATAGATAGAGAGATAGATAGATAGATACTGTATATATGTATACAGTGCTGTGAGAAGATACTTGCTCCTTCCCAATTTCTTAAATTTTGCATATTTCTCACACTTGAATATTTCAGATCATCAAACTTCCTACTTATTAAATCAACCAGTTAACCAAATTCAATAGACAACTGTATTCAGTTTCACTCGCCACACTCGGGCGTGATCAAGGCCAGACCTTTAGCATCACTTTTACATGCACATTTTAGACAAGGATTATAAAGTATAACAGCAGATTGTACTGCAATCTTTGATGTAGATTAACCCATTTCAGTGGGACTAATCTGTGTCTCAGCTGTCTAAAACAGAGTCTGAGCAGATTCCTGATCGGAGAAGTGACATGTCATTTCTTTTTTCATCAGTCAGGTAGAAAAAAAAACCCTGTTGTCAGGGGGGGCCGGAAACCCCCCCCCCGGGTCGGGACACCCCCTGTCGCCGCACGGCGGCCCCCGCCGCCCACTTGCGGGGGGGGGGCGCCCACCCGGCCCCCCGGGCTCCTCCTTATTCCGGGCCGGCTCCTTTCGGTCTCAGCCTCCCGGCCGCGCGTCCCCGACATCTAAGGCGGGCGGGGGCCTGTGAGATTTAAAGGGCCGTGTCCCGGAATTTGGCTATTGCCATCATGCCCCTTTTAAGCCTGCCCTTCCTGGGGGTTGCCGGATTTTAGTCCCATTTCACCCATAGGAAAGCTTACTACCCTTTGTCCTGATTAAAAGTGTACCGTCCTTAGTTTCCCCTTTCTCGACCCGCTTCTTGCGCCTGCCCTGCCTACTCCCTGTCCGCCCACGAACCGTGCCGCCTGCCCTGCCCTTCTGCCTGTCCCGACTAGGCCCTGCCTGACATTTACCACCTATCCTCGGCGCCCCGAAGCAAGTCCGTCAGGGGTAACGCTGGTAGACCCCCGCCGCGCAAGTCCATCCCGTTTTTGCGGGGGCTTGGTAAAAACCCGGGGAATACTTAGTTTTCCGTTCCCTGCGGGGCTTACACCATCGCTTGCGGTGGTCCATGGATCCACCTCTACGTCCGGTACGTGACAGTAAGATCGGCCATGGATCCCGCCAAGGGCCTCTGCCATTTGAGCTGATCACCCATTGTGGCTCAGCATCCAACAGCTCACCAGAAAGCCCAGCAACCAGCCATCTCCCCCCCATGATGCGCGTCCGGGCCGTTCAGCAGAAAACAACCCCCCCGTGGTCCCGCTGTCCCCCGCCCGGTCCAACCGTGGTCCACGGCTCCGCACTTGGCCCAAAATTCGGGGGGGACTCCAAGGCCGCAGGGGCTTTATCACCCAAATTCCCTCATAGAGTTAATGGGCAACCAATTTTCCCTACCGACGTCTAAGGTGGCTTTGTGCTAAGCCTTCTCCCCGGGGAAAAAAAGCCCTGATTTGGGGCTACACCCTGGAAAAGGGAGACCGGTCACAGCTAAGGGCTTCATTCCTCACCGAGTTCAGGGCGTTTTCGGGAAACCCACCCCGGGCTTCGTCTCCCCGAACCGCCTTGCTAAATTGCGCCAAGGGGACCATTGTAGGCTTATGCCGTCTTTTCCCGACTATGGCCTCGAGTTTCATGGAATAAGCGGCTTGAGGGCCCTTCAAAAAAGGGCCTCTCCCCGCATCAAGGTGCTCTATCTGCCCGGATCTCCCGTCTTCCTTGAGGCCCTTATTCCCGGGCCACTCGGATTGACTCCGTTTCTGGGAACCCCCAGGGGGAAACTCCAGCGGAACGAGACAAGTTAGCCGCGACGTTTTCCTCGTCGGGCCCCCAGTATTTCAAAGGCCGCCTCGCGCCCTCCCCACCTCCCCCGAAGAGGCCTGGGTGGATGGGGGCCCACCTGTCTACAATGACTACCAGAAGCTGGGGGAGAATCTTTGCTGTACTGTGGCAGTGCAACCTTTTTCCCAACCCCTCCACGGGCCCCCTCAGCGTGGGGGAAACGGGCGCATAGGATACGAGGAGGGGCGTCCCTGGGTGAGGCAACCCCTTCCTCGCCTGACCATCCCCGTGATCGTGGGCACTGGGCCCGGGTCCCAGTTTCAGCTATGTTTTCCCGGACACTGGGTCTGCCGGAAATTTTTGGACCTGCTTGGACCACATAACCCCCTGTGATCCGCGGGAAAGCCCCTATCATCTCTTGGGTTCAGTGGAGAGTTTCTCAAGGACCTATTCTTTTTCCGAACTAAACCCCCTGTCCTACAAAGTGGGGGTATGCATAAGAAGGAACTTGCGTTTAACGTCTCCCCCCGTTCCTCTGTCCATTTCCTGGGTCCCCGTGGCTGCAACGCACGCCCCCGTGCCGATTGGCAGGGGAAGTCCGGGTTTGGGGGTTGGGTGTCAGTCTCGCTGTTTGTGGCCCTCCCCCGGGTGCTTACCGCTTCTTCGGGATGTCAAAACCCCTTGGGGGGTTCCTGCCCCATCCCAACCCTTTTGCAGACGTCTTCTCCGAGAAGCAAGCTGAGACGTTTCCCCCCCCATCCCCCATACGACTGCCCTATTGACCTCCCCCGGAACGTCTCCCCACGGGGCGGTTTACCCCTGTCGGTACCTGAGCCCTTTGGTATTCCACATTTCAAGGAGAATCCCCAGGGGGGGTTTATCCGCAAGTCCTCCTCTCCCTGGGCCGGGTTTTCTTTGTGGTAAAAAGGGGGGCCTGCGTCCTTGCTAGACTACGAGGCCCCCAAAAAGATCCGGTAAAGAACCGCTATCCCCTGCTTTTGATCACGGAACTTTTTTATCGCTAGTGGTGCCAAGACTTTACAAAAGGACCTGCGGGGGTTTAATCCATCGGATACGAGAGGGCGACGAATGGGAAGACCCGCTTTTAACACCCGCGGCGGGGGATTTGAGTACCGGCATGCCTTGGGTCTGCAATGCCCCGGCCGTCTTCCAAAGAATTCGTCCCAAAGACATTTCCGGGACCTCCTGCACATTTTTGGTTTGTACTTGACGAAATTTTGGGGTTTTTTCCCCCGACTTGATCCCTCAAGTTCACGTGCGCCAGGTCCTCAATTAAGGGCCAACGCCTTATGCCAACTTGAAAGTGCCAGTTTCTCAGCAAACCTACCCTTTCTCGGCTAATTTATTTTGACAAGGGCCTACAGATGGGTCCCGGAAGTTTTTTGCCGTCCTACAGTGGCGGCCCCCTGGGTCTCCGAGCCATACAAATTCCCGGGTTCGCCCCAAATATTTAAGGCAATTTAAACCCATTTTTCCTCGTGGTGTTCCCCTGTGGGTTTAACAAAAGAAGCAAATCCCAAGCTCGGCCCCAGCGGCAGAGGAAGCCTTTCTAAGTTAAAAGGTGCCTTCCCTCGCCCGTGCTTCTCGGGGCCCGATATGAACAACCATTTTTTCTCGAGGTCGACGCCCCCTCGGTAGGGGCCCCGGGGCCTTCTCCCCAGAAAGGCCCAAAGGGAAAAAACCCAAATTTCGGGGGCTTTCTAAAATTTTTTTTCCCGCTGAGGGAACTACTCTTTTGGGGACCGGTTTGCTGGGCCCTAAGTGGCCTGGAAGAATGGGGGATACCTCCTGGGGGGGGTCGTCAACCCGTCAGCATCTATACCGACCATAAAAATCCTGTATCTCCCGACTGCCCAACCTTAAATCCACGCCGGCTCGTTGGCTTCTTTTCTCCCCGGGTTTTTTTTTTTTATTTTCGCCCTGCGGGAAAGAAATGTCAAGGCCGCCCTCTCCCGTGCTTCGGATGTGGACTGGGGGGCGATCCACGCCACGGGGAATTACCCCCCGAACGGCCATCTCTGCCCCACCCGTGATCTACAACGCATTCCCCCCCGGCAAACATAGTCCGCCGCTCTTCGGAAAAAGTATTTTATGGGGGCTTGCTCCCGTATGGCGGGGCACCCCGGGTACAGAGGGCCTGCTCTTCATCTCCCCATTCACTGGTGGCCCAGCCTAGCCCAGGTTTGTGATTGGGAGGCCTGCGCTTCCTGTGCCCGGAACAAGTCTCCTCGCTCAAAAACCCGGAGGTTGCCCTGCCTTAACCTATACCCCGCTGCTTGTCCCATTGGCCTGGATTTTTCAGGGTCTCCCTCCCCCGCTGGCAACACCGTGACTGGGTGGTTACTGACCGGTTTTCTAAAATGTCCACTTTATTCCTCTGCCGGGGGTCACCTTGCTCCCCGCCTTGCCCGTCTATTTTTTCTTCATATTTTCGGCGCATGGGGCCCCCAGCAATAGTGTCGGATCGTGCGTTCAATTTGTCTCCAGATTTGGCGCTCCCTCTGTAACCCCAACTACAAATGATACTGACTTTTTTTTCAGCCCCACCCCCCCAGTCCCATGGGAGGTTGAGAGAGTAAAACCAGACCCCAGGTTCTACCGCGCCCCTTTGTCCCCAGCCAGGTGTTGGTCAGCTTATTGCCCTGGGCCCGGTTTTGTATAACTCATTGGATCGGGGGTCTGCTGGGGGTGCTCCTTTTTTATTGTCTAAGGGGGACATCCCGCCCCCCCCCCCCTTTCGTGCCCCCGGGGGTCCCCGCTGTGGAAGAGTGGCCAGGGCCCGACAGCTATCTGGAAAAAGATCACCATTCGCTATCCCCGGCCTCGCCCGCAACCAAGCTCAAGCCCCACAAAAAGCGAAGACCTCGCCAAACCTTTTCCCCGGGAAAGGGTGGTTGTCGGCCAAATTTTTACGTTTTTAAGGTTCCCAGCTATAACTGGGTCCCCCGGTTCCTGGGTCATTCGGGTGCTCAAAAGGGATTAAACCAGTAATAAAGCTCCGCCTTCCCCCCATATGAGGGTCCCGAACTCCCTTTCCCTGTCTCCCTGCAAAAACCGGGCGTCTTTTAAACCTTCTCTCGGTACTTGCTCCTCCCCCTCCCGAGGCGATCCAGATGTCTTTAGGTAAAAGGGATTTTAGAAGAAGACGGTCAGAGGGGAAACGGTTTTTTTCTCATTGACTGGAAGGGGTTCTCCCCCAGGAGAGGGTTGGGGGCCAAGAACAATATTTGGGGTCGGGACTAATTTGAATTCCTCCCCCAAAAAAGGGGACCCGAAAAAACTGTCCGGGGGGGCCCCCACCCCCTCCCCCCTCCACACCCCTCTCCCCCCCAAAACCCCCCACCCCACCCCTTTCCCCCCCCCCCCAAAAACCCCCCCCCCCCCTCCTCCTTATTACCCCCTTTCCTTTTCGGTTCAGCCTCCCGGGGGCCGCGTCCCCCACACAAAGGCGCGGGCGCGGGACGTGAGATTTAAAGGGCCAGTGGACCGGTAATTGGCTATTGCCGGTCACTGCCCCTATTTAAGCCTGCCCCTTCCTGGGGCCGTTGCCGGATCTTTAGTGCCATTTCAGCCTATAGAGAAAGCGTTACTAGCCTTGTCCTGACTTACCGTGTACCGTACCATTAGCTTCCGTTCCTCGACCACGCTTCTTGCCGCCTGTCCTGACCTACTGCCTGTCCACGACCACGAACCTGTGTCGCCTGCCCTGACCTTCTGCCTGTTCCCGACTACGAGCCTGCCTGACGATTCTGCACCACGCTATACCTCGGCTGCCACCGCAAGCAAGTCACGTCAGGGGTAACGACCTGGTAGACTCCCGCCGCAGCAAGTCCATCCCGCTTTGCGGCGGGCTCTGGTGAAAACCGGGACCTACTTAGATTCCGTTCCCTGGCGTGGCTTACACCATCGCTTGCGGTGGTCCAGTGGATCCACCTCTACGTCCGGGTACGTGACACCTGTCTTGGGAAACTTGTGTTGTCTGCATTGACATGTGGTTTTCCCTTTTAAAACAATGGGACATGGACTGCAATCAGATTTTGGCATTGAATCCATGTTGAAATCTGCATACAAACCTAAAGAAAGCTTGTCTAGTAATAAGAACACAGATTCAAATATAGATGCCAATCCAAGCCATACCCAACTGATAAGACAAAAACACTGCTAAGGTTATGGGACAACAGTGAACCACATTATCCATTATCCAGAAATAGAGAAAACTTGCATTAAGAATACATCAACAAGTCATATACAGTAGGAGATCACAAGAGAACCCACAGGGAAATCTAAAAAACTGGAGGAATACTTGTCTCAGTTAAGGTCAATTTTACAATGAGAAACTATGCAATGGCATCCATTGGAGAGGTACAAAGCACCACTGCTGATCACAAATGAAATCAAAGGCTTATCTTGCGTTTACCAAGATGACCTTCAAAGATGAAGACATCAGTCTTGTATGATCTACTGATGTAGCAAAGATTAACTGCACAGATAATGCACCATAATATCACACCACACTATGTTATCCTAACTTTTTTAAAGGCTTTTCAATGGCATTGTTCATGATCTGAGACCAGATAACACAGAAAACACAGAAAGCAGAAAACTGAGATCTAACGATCAAGCTAAACTCTGTACATCTGTAACACCACTTTCACCAAGAGAACATCATACTAACATTCAACACATGGTGATGGTAGTATGATGGTCTGTTGCCTGTGGCTGACCTGGATGACTTGTCATAATTAATGGAGCCATTAATTCGGCTCTCTATCAGAAAATCCTGAAGGATAATATCGGTCTAGCAGTTCATTAAGCTCAAGCACAGTTGGGTTTTGCAGCAGGACACTGATTCTAAGCACAGAATCTTGTTCACCTTTGAATGTTGCAAAAGAAACAAAATTAAAGTTTTAGAGTGTCCAAATCAAAGTCATGACTTCCATTGGGATGCTGTGAAAAGGCCATGGGCAGGCATTAAATGCTCAAAAAAAAAACCAGTGTAGCCAAATTACAATAATTCTGTATACTAGAATTGGACAAAATTGCTTCACATCAATGTAAAAGACTAATTTCCAGCTATCACAAACACTTGATTGCAGTTGTTACTTTAAGAGGCAGCACAACCAATTTTTTGGTAAAGGGCAATTATTGGTTTTGAGTTTATTTTATCTTCAGTAATTGGAATAATCTTTTAAAAGATGCATTTTGGGCGACATGTATGTTTTTTGGCACCCAGATGCCATTTTTTTGCGTGCATTAGTAGCGTAGAATTCGCCTGTATCTATGAACCTGTTCTACTGCAGGTCATAGATTTAGCACTTTCTAGCTACAAAGTGACAACGCGGGCTCAGGTAAACCACTATTAACTTGGTCTACCTGTTCCAGCACTAATTCCCCCAGTTTTGCTGTCCTTCCATCATTAATGTGTAGAATCATACAGTTGTAGTGCGACACACCTCCAGCACCCCCCACCCCACCCTCCCCGAGGATTACAAAGTGCTGCGGGAGCCCAATATTAAATCTAATTTTGAAGTGCGTCTAATTATAAAACAATAGAACAGTGCTGTGCCAGATTTGGGGCTGAAAGGCCACCAGAAAACAGGTACAGCCACAAACACACATGAGGCTCTCTGTGTTTACTTGAGTTGTCTTGATAGTATATTAAAATGAGCTAAAAAGATAAATAATATGAAAAAATTTCAAAAAATAGAATAAATTAAGAACGGAGCTCATAGTTTTTCACAGAAATAACCTTCTGTGTCTAGCTAAATAAGTTATTTTTGCCAAAAAATTCTGGCAATTTTAATTTTCTATTGCTTTTCAGATTCTAGGATGTTGTTCTTTTTTTGACAAAATGCAAACTGGCTTCCTCCCTACAATGAAAAGATAGTAAACTGACTACAGCTTGGTAGGTACTGTATTTGCCATAAGGATAATGCAGGAAACGTCTGGAAACAGGAGACTAGCCTTTGGGCAACATTAGCAAAGGTCAGGTCTTGTTCTGTCGACACCTTTCTATGTATTATGGATTGCTGCTATATCTTGCCTCTGAGTATTGCACGTCCACATGCCTGTGGCAAGGAAAATAGATTGCAAGCTCCTCTGGGCTAAAGAATATTTGTGCACTGTTATGTATCAAGAATTAAAGAGACACTAAATGTGAGGTCTTATCTTTTAATACCTTTGCTGAACAACAAAATAGAAGCTACTGTTTCCTTTTATCAACCTTTTAAGGTATGGTGAAGGTAACGTTTAATTTTTTTTATATAATATTAGTATTTCATATATCACATTTATTTTAGTTCTTTATCAACTGCACCTATATTTACTATATCTGGTATATACTGTTAGTTTGCCAGTTTTTCAACCTTTTAACATACAGATGGTACTTATTTACTCAGTCGTTCAAGTATTTATTTTCCTATAGTTACTTAGCACCAACATGTTCTGCACTCCGGTACACAGGATGCTCAGTCTTTAGTGGACTTACAGTCTATATGTCTCATTTATCAAAAAAAGACTGTTAAGGGTGTCTCCATAATACAGTATCACTGGGCGCTGACCCTATTCAGTCGTGCCTCTTTCCCATGACCTTGCTGGATTTGCAGTGCCCGTTGCCTGAGAGATAGTGTTTGTTTAGTGTTCTTGTCTTCCATGTACCTTGATCTCTGCCTCCATCTTCTGACCACATTCTGCATGCTGCTTGCTCTGACCTTCCTACCTGTCCCTGACCATGAACCTGTCTTACAATTCTGTAGCTCTCTACACCTCAGAAGCTACTGCAAGCAAGTCACATCAACGGTAGCAACCTGGAGGTCTCTTGCCACAGCAACCCCAACCCGCCTTGCGGCAGGCTCTGATGAGAACCAGGGGCCCCTTAGACTTTGCTCCCAGACATGGTGTACACCACCGCTTGCACTGGACCAGTGGATCCACACTCCAGTGGTCATTACAGTCCTCACCAGCGGCCGCTACACAGTCTATCAGAGACTGCCTTTGTTGCCCATGGCAAGCAACCAAAAAGAAAAGCTGTCCTCTGATTGGTTTCCAGGGCCAACAAGGACATTCCTACTGTTAGTTTAATAAATTAAGCCTATGTTTCTTATCTTAAACCCACATATGTTTACTTATGGCCAAATGCAGAGGAATCATATTAGCCTATTAATAGTATGGTGTAAATCTATCTTTTTTTGGTCTGAACTGGTTCGGGGCCCTAAGGGGCCATTCAACAGCACAGTGCAAATAACGGTCGGAAATCCCGACCGGTATATGCACTGTTCTGTGGCCATGCAGACGGCCACAGGGGGGTGGATTTTCTCCACTGTTTGTGGAGGAAAGCCCTGCCCTCCCCCTTCGCATAGACTTGTTCATATTCCGCCAGAAAACCGGGTGGAAGAATTAACATGTTCTATGTTTTTCGGACCGCTGAAGGTCTGTGTAAAAGTTTGTCAGGCGGTTTGCTGACGGCTTTCAAAACCGAAAACCGTCTGCAAGTCCGTCTGAAAACCAGTGCCGTGGGGACAAGCCCTAACTGTAACCCTAACCCTAAGTTGTTGTTGGGTTAGGGATTTTAGGCCTTTTATATGGTTATATTACCTTATTATAGCAGATTCAATCACATCAGCACCATTGCTCCGCCACTGCCAGCATAATGTGCCATAGAACCATGAGACTTAGGAGAAGAAGTAATGTTGGAGCAATGGATCCACTGGACCTGGAGGTGCTGCGGAAAAGTGAGCTAACCTTAAAAAGGCATAAAAACTGTAATCCCCAGATAGGGTTACACTTATGGCTATGAATAATTTTGGGGGGATTTACTTAAATCCTAAATTAAAGGGTTCAGATTCTGGATACATTTGACTTTGACCCAAATTTGAAATGCAACACTACCTATCATTATGGTAAAAACAGTATTGTAATATATGCCACAAAAAGAAATGTGGAGGTTTAATTTGAAGGTCCTGGACCCTTATAGTGATATATGCCAACATTTTAAATGCAGAGTTTTAATATAAAGGTCCTGGACTCTTCTAAGTATTTACGGCACAATTCAAATCAGTCCATCCAGATGCTAGTTAAATCAGGGCAGAGACAATGCATTTTGGTTAAAATCCCTGCCCCCAACCTGAAGCATGCTGCCTGTGCCTTTCCCAGCTAGGTGGAACTACAAACACTACTGGCTGACACCAAACCCCAGTGCTAGTAATGGAAACGTGTCTGTCAGACACCCTCATTACTGAAAATGGCTCCATTGAGGAGTTGCATGTATTGGCTTGGGTAATTAAAATCATTATTTTTTATACTGGTGGTGCTGCTTTTTCTCTATTTTTGTACTGTGGAGGATCTGAGGTCTTACTTTGAAGCTTGCACACCTGGACTTTCTTGCAGTGCTGTATCCTTGATTATTATTTGGACTCCCCCATTCCTTAAAGTGGAAAAAAAGTTTAAAATAAAACCACAGACACAAATGAAAAAAAAAACCTACTTTATTTAAATAAACTGTCTCTGACACCAGCCCTTGTTGACCATTGTATTAAAAAAATGGATCCAATGTCGATCTGGCGTAGTCCAACAAATCAGTCAATGCATAGAAGGAAAACCTGTAAAAAACTAGAAATAATACACTAAAATGTAATAAAAAGCTGGGTGACACTCTACCCCACACAGCAAACTGCTTTCTTATTCTTGCCTGCTGTGGGAGATGGGGTGTTATTCAGCTTTCCCAGATGCTGAATAAGCTATCCAGCAACCGGAAAAGCTGACTGACATACTCAACTGTGTGTTGCTGTGGGTGATGGGGCATCACCCAGTTTTTCTAAACACTGCATAAACTATCCAGTGCCCAGGAAGTTGGGTACCTGCTGTGGGGTATGAGATGTCCCTGGTGACAGTAATATAAAGAGCAAGCAAAATTAGTCAGCTGAAGATGTTTGCTGGCTCTCCCAGGATGGGGAATTGGCGAGTATGCTTTGTTAAAAAAACAGTTAAAAAAACAAGGTGATACCTGGTCAGACTGGATGACCTTTTGTGCCTCCCAAGACTTTGCTAAGCTTAAAGGTGAAACCTAGGTAGGTGTTCCCTTGGGATACACAATGGAGCGGACTTTTCTTTTGTGGGCATTATTCTTTAGATGCGTAGTGCTGATGTGCATCATGGGGGTCTCCCTACGTCTCCTCTCTCCGATTGACTTGTAGCATCCTGAGAGTATATCCCGCTTCCGCTGGTCGACAACAGTTAAATGTTTCTTTTCTCATTTTGTTATCAGGTTGGCTAGTTTGACTTGTTACCGATGATTGACCAATGTTGTGTTTCCAAGGCTTTTTTCTTACCTAAATGAAAAGATTTTATTGTAACCTCTAAAATGTGTACTTCTGTGCAGATATGTACTAAGGATTTTTTTCGTGTCTAGCTAAGATGTTGAAAAAAAAATCCAAGTGCCGCTACAATATCCACTACCCAGATTTAAAAGTGAAAAAACTTTTATTTGAAATCCAAACTCTGTATCAGGTGCTGCTTACTGAAGAGGACTCAACCTGCATCAGTTTGGATACCCCTTATTGCTTTGTTTTTTATATACTTGTAATATGCCTTTAAGACACAGCTTGTTAAAATGTCATAATATGTGTCTCGCTTGTATTACCTTGCAAATTGTTCATAGTTTCATAGTTTGTAAGGCCGAAAAAAGACGAGACATCTTTCCAGTTCAGCCTGTTGTGCTAAGGTGTTGATCCAGAGGAAGGCAAAAAAACCCCAATGAGGTAGAAGCCAATTGTCCTCATTTTAGGGAAAAATTCCTTCCCGACTCCAATCTGGCAATCGGAAAAATCCCTGGATCAACGACCCCTCTCCAGAATCCTGGTCACTATAACTTGTTATGTTATCACGCTCCAGAAATGCATCCATACCCTTTTTGAACTCTGTTATTGAATTCACCATGACAAGTTCCTCTGGCAGAGAGTTCCACAGTCTCACTGCTCTTACAGTTAAAGAATCCCTTTCTATGTTTATGTAGAAACTTTCGTTCCTTAAGACGTAGAGGATGCCCCCTTGTTCTAGATACAGCCCTGGGTATAAATAAATCTTGGGAGAGATCTCTATATTGATCTTTGATGTATTTAAACATATTTATTATGTCCCCCGGAAGCCGTCTTTTCTCTAAACTAAATAACCCTAATCTTGCTAATCTTTCTGGGTATTGTAGTCCACCCAGTCGTTTTATTATTTTTGTTCAATAAAGCCTTTTTTGAATACGAAAAAAACAAGGTGGTTGGGTGATATGCAATCCTCTACCCATATAACCCCCCCGCCCACTGGTAACACCTGAAACTCTTCACCTATACCCAAACCCCCTGTCTAACCCCACCACTTCTACACTATACTCCCTCCATTCTAACCCCCTACGTTACCCTCTTCCCCCCATTTAAACCCCCACTTTCTCCACCAACTGCCCCCCACTATAACCTCTCCCCCCACACAGCCCCAGTAAATTCACTTACCTGTTCTGAAGAGCAGTCAGCAGTCTGCAGAGGAGTCAGTGTTCTGTTGAGGAGATGGAGAGGAGCATCGCCACTGCTCACTTTCCTCCCAGCAATATCTAATCTAACCTCTCCCACTGCGCTCCGCTTACCTCCCCCATACTGCAGCAAATGATCTCCCTCCTCCTTCCACAGGTGGCGGTGTTAAAGCACCTGAGCCAGCTCTATACATAATTGTGCCCCCTCACCAACAGGCAGAGGGAGGCGCTCTAGGCAGTTATCTATCTCTGCCTACCTGTCATCCCAGCCCTGTGTTGAATTACACTTTGACCCGAATCTGAAGCACAACACTGCTTATTAGTATATTTTGGAATGTGTGTTACATAAAGACTGTGGATGTATAATATGAAGGTCCTGAGCCATTTTGGTCATTTACTCCAAAATTCAATTTAGGCCGACCTAAATCAAAGTGCTTGAATTTATAACGAATTTGACTCAGTATGTTTTGGAATGTATGTTAAATAAAGAGCAGTAGAGGTTCAATATAAAGCTGCTGGGACCTTATGCAAAATCTGTAACCGGGGCTCCCACCTGCCATCTGTTATTTATAAACCTGGTGTGACAAAAGGGAAGGCCACCAGGCTACACAACAAACCTCCATTATTTAACCCCAGTTCATCTCATTTGTCTTTTAAATTTGAAAATAAAAAAAAATAAATCCAATTTTCAGTAACTTCAATATAGTAAATTTCCAATAGTTTTGGGAACTTGATATATTTAGTTCCTATTTGTGTTGCTTGTGACATTTTCCAAGAGAGGCATTCGATCATTTCAAGTATCAGGTCAAAGTTCAAATGTTATTCCACTACCCCCCCCCCACCCCCCTCCCACGCTCTCTGCAGGCATATATTTAGAAAGGGCTTTGTATGACAGTGTGGCAGCCAGCGCTAATCTTTAACTACCCTATTGCCTGTACCCTACTGACATACAACAGGAAGCATGTTATTGACTGGTTGAACTAATGGAACACATGAAAAAACAATAGGCAGACTGGGGGATTCTGGTACAATTTGCACAGAGACCACCCAAGTTGCAGTCTTAACAGATAGTATTTCTATAAATAACTTCTTTGGTTTATTTACTAAGATCCAAAAGAGTGTAAGAAAGAGTTTGCCTTCTCTTTCATCACAGAATAGGAAATAATGGTCACTTGCATATTTGCTTTGCTTATGTGTAATTATGTGAACCTTAATCCATTTTCATTATTAGAGTATTTGAGTATTTTATAAGAGCTTAAGCATACAAGCAAAAATATGAATATCTGTAATTGCAAGAATTTCCTCCACATATTCTGCCTATAATTTGATTTCCCTGATTTTTGATAATGTGTTTGTGTGTGTGTGTACTCCTGTGGTAAGCGTTGGAGATTTTATAGGGGTTTTACCACCATAGAATTTGATGGCATATCCCTAGGAAATGCCACTAACGTCTGATAGGTACAGCTCCCACCTCTGGGACCCGCACCTATCTTGAAACTTACAGAGTAGACTTGGGAACTGGCCGCATGTGCGCATGGATATCCATTCTGTTCTATGGTAGTTCCAAGTACAACCAAGCATTGTGTTTGGCTCTGCCCTGAACTAGCAATATGCCATCAGTCTATGGTGGTAAAACCCCTTTAAACTCTGCCATGGCAAAAACTTTATGAACACATTTAATTTGGAATGTTGCATTAAATGAAAAATGTTTGTCTCATACGGTATTTTAGTTCATATTAGTTGAGCTTGCATATTACTATGTGAACCAGTAAAGTAAGTGTCTACCACTGATTCCCATTATTTTTGAATAATTAATAGTATCATACAGGGTCTAATACAACATGTCCAACCCTATCCTTTTTTATGGCAAATATTGGGGAACGGTTGGCTGTCCCTATATACATGTTATTGCTAATGTGTCTCCCAAGAACACCTTATATTTATGTCTGCAGATGTAGCAGAGGTGATACCAAGGTTTTTCTTGTTATATGCTCTTGTCTCTAAAAAAAAAGCCATCGAAAAGCCTTGACAAAGTTGAGATAACTTTTTGTGCCATGATAACATGCTGCAATTTCTGTTAAGTTTTGTTTTGCTACATCTGTGTCTTATAGTGTTTGATCATAATAAATAAAAAAATTTAATCTAATAAACCTAAAGGGCAGAATTTTCCTTATGATTTTATTTAATTCAAAGGGTTATGCTAGGTCAAGTTTATTAACATGGTTCTGTGTGGAAATTTCAGAATTGTGATACATTTTTCGCACCTCATGTTTCTAAGTCCATGTCAGAACACTTTACGCTGTAGATTGTATTCCTAATGAATATAGTGGATGCTTTTCCAGGCACACTTTAGTGCGGAAAGGCCTGGAATTTTGGTGCTGAACCCAGGTGCATTCCACATCATAATCTAACATGGGATAGGACCGAAATGATTGGCTTAGAAAAACTTTTTTCTAAATATTATGCAATATTTAATATAGAGGACAAACCTAAAATGTCTACACAGAGTTACTTACACTGGAAGATTGGGCATGCTGTGATTTACTTGGGTAGGTTGTTGATTTCAGTGGGCTGTATACAATTCTTATAGAGGTTGTCCAGGTAACAATTTTATTTTTTATAGGGTATGATTTGTTGCAGTGGTCAGCATTCAGTAAAATCATTATTTGGAGCTTCTTTGAATGGTCACATCAGTCAATGGCATGTGACGGCTGCAACAGTGACATCCCATTCAACAGAAGACTGGTGAATAAAAGACCAAGGGAGGGTGAGTGTCACACTGATCAGAGGAGAGAATGGTGCATCCACTGGTCAATGCGCAGAGTTGGCAAAGCCTACGCCGAGGAGCGGAGTCTAAAGGTCCCCTTGTCTTCACCGGCGCCCACCGCAAAGTGGGAAGGACTTTGCTGCAGGGTAAACCCCAGGTCGCTACCCCCGACGTAGGCCCGGGCGGTGATAGCCGAAGAGTATGACCCGGAGCAGACTGGAACGAGAGTGGCAGGACTGGCAGGCACGGCTGGAACAATATCAGCAGACGTAGCTCAGGCAGCTGGTGAATAGAACGGAAGGTAGAACCGAAATGGCTAGAGAAACGTAAGCAACAAACACGACGGTATGGACACCAACAATTGGGCGTGGAGAACAAGAAACGACATCCTTAAAAAGCTCCTGCAAGGATTTGATTGGAGAAACACAATTACCTGTTGCGCGCTGGCCCTTTAACTCCAGGGAACTAATATGCGCACACCCCTAATGGGGAGGAAGATGCAGAGGAGCGCACCTGCTGAGGAGGAAGCAGGACAGGAGCAGGTTAGCATGGGACAGGCAGGAGCTGGGAGCGAACAGCAGCCCTGGCGCAGCGCGGGTACGACCAGCAGCCGGGTAACGCATGCCTGCGGTCCGGGAGTGAAGCCTGTGAAAACGTTGGATGAGCTTAGGAGCATTGAGCATTTTATTGAGGCTCTCAGGATTTTTCTTCAGGATCAAAGCCCTTCCAATCAATGAGATAATATATTTTACCTCTAGAGCGCTTCATATCCAGGATCTCCTTCACCCAGGGGCGTAACTACCGGGGTAGCAGGGCCCTATTACTGGGGGGGGTGTCTCTGCCTACAAGGGGGCCCTATTGCTGGGGGGGTGTCTCTACCTACAAGGGGGCCCTATTACTGGGGGGTCTTACTAAACCTAACGGGGGCCCACCTATTACTGGGGGGGGGTCTCTACCTACAAGGGGGCCCTATTACTGGGGGGGGTGCTCTGCCAAAAACGGGGCCCTATTACTGGGGGGGTGTCTCTACCTACAAGGGGGCCCTATTACTGGGGGGGGGTCTCTGCCTACAAGGGGGCCCTATTACTGGGGGGGTCTCTACCTACAAGGGGGCCCTATTACTGGGGGGGTCTCTACCTACAAGGGGGTCCTATTACTGGGGGGGTCTCTACCTACAGGGGGCCCTATTACTGGGGGGGGTCTCTACCTACAAGGGGGCCCTATTACTGGGGGGGTCTCTACCTACAAGGGGGCCCTATTACTGGGGGGGGTAGCTATACCTACAAGGGGGCCCTATTACTGGGTGGGGTCTCTACCTACAAGGGGGACCTATTACTGGGGGGTCTAAACCTACAAGGGGCCTATTACTGGGGGGGGGGTCTTCTACCTACAAGGGGACCCTATTACTGGGGGGTCTCTACCTACAAGGGGGCCCTATTACTGGGGGGGTCTTCTACCTACAAGGGGGCACTATTACTGGGGGGAGGGGTCTCTACCTACAAGGGGGCCCTATTACTGGGGGGGTCTCTACCTACAAGGGGGCCCTATTACTGGGGGGACTATACCTACAAGGGGGCCCTATTACTGGGGGGGGGTCTCTACCTACAAGGGGGCCCTATTACTGGGGGGGGTCTCTACCTACAAAGGGGCCCTATTACTGGGGGGGGGAGCTATACCTACAGGGGGCCCTATTACTGGGGGGGGGAGCTATACCTACAGGGGGCACTATTACTGGGGGGGGGGAGCTATACCTACAGGGGGCCCTATTACTGGGGGGGGGCTATACCTACAGGGGGCCCTATTACTGGGGGGGACTATACCTACAGGGGGCACTATTACTGGGGGGGGGAACTATACCTACAGGGGGCACTATTACTGGGGGAGGGAAACTATACCTACAGGGGGCACTATTACTGGGGGGGGGACTATACCAAAAGGGGGCACTATTACTGTGGGGGGAAAATATACCTACAGGGGGGCACTATTACTGGGGGGGAAACTATACTACAGGGGGCCCTATTAACTGTGGGGAGGAAACTATACCTACAGGGGGCACTATTACTGGGGGAGGGGAAACTATACCTACAGGGGGCACTATTACTGGGAGGGGGAAACTATACCTACAGGGGGCACTATTACAGGTGGGGGAACTATGCCTACAGGGGGCCCTATTAACTGTGGGGGGGGGGGAGCTACGCCTACAGGGGGCCCTATTAACTGTGGGGGGGACTATGCCTACAGGGGGCCCTATTAACTGTGGGGGGGACTATGCCTACAGGGGGCCCTAATAACTAGGGGGGGACTATGCCTACAGGGGGCCCTAATAACTAGGGGGGGAATCTATGCCTACAGGGGGCCCTAATAACTAGAGGGGGGACTTATGCCTACAGGGGGCCCTAATAACTAGGGGGAGAGCTATGCCTACAGGGGGCCCTAATAACTAGAGGGGGGGAACTATGCCTACAGGGGGCCCTAATAACTAGAGGGGGGAACTATGCCTACAGGGGACCCTAATAACTAGAGAGGGGGGGAACTATGCCTACAGGGGGCTCTAATGACTGGGGGGAACTATTTGCCTATAGGGGGGTCCTAATCTATGGGGGGGGGGGACTATTCTGCCTGCAAGGGGGCCCTAATCTACAGGGGGGGGGACTATTCTGCCTACAAGGGGGCCCTAATCTATGGGGGGGGGGGACTATTCTGCCTACAAGGGGGCCCTAATCTACGGGAGGGACTAGTCTGCCTACAAGGGCACCCTAATCTACGGGGGGGGGGACGGGACTATTCTGCCTATAAGGGGGCCCTAATCTATAGAGGGTCCTATTCTGCATACAGGGGTGACCTAAGCTACAGGGGGCCCCCATTATATCTACCTGGGAACCCTAAGCTACCGCCCGGGGGCCCAAAACTGCCTACGTCTCCCCTAGCTACTGCCCGGTGGGTGCCAAGCTACCTGGCTACCGCCCGGGGGCCCCGTTGTACCTACATACCGACTGGGGGTGCCCCATAATTACCAGGGAGTAATTCTTACCATTTGGGCCATTATAAATGGGGAGTTTGTACATGAGGGGAGGGGTCACTCAGTTGGGAAAATGATAAAAAAAAAGTGAGGAGTCTCAGGTGTTTGTGTTGAAAATTCTACAGGGAACGAGTGGTGGCCGGAGGAAGTCATCATGGAGGTCCGGACCAACTAGAGAAGAAAAGGGAAAGTGAACGACTCCTCAGACAAGACGTCACCTGTGAGGCCCTAAATGAAAGTAAACTATTTGCAAAGCACCTGTATATCTGGTATCTACCACTATATGGTCACTGTATGGAGGTTATATACAGTCTGCAGAGCCTGTGCACACTAGTATATACCACTATATGGTCACTGTATGGTGGTTGTATACAGTCTGTAGAGCCTGTGTACACTGGTGTCTACCACTATATGGTCACTGTATGGTGGTTATATTACAGTTATGCAGACGCTGTGTACACTGGTATATACCACTATATGGTCACTATATGGCGGTACTATTGGTCTTTGTGTACTGATCAGTAATAGTGTAGGGGTATTATTCAGTCACTTTGTGGTCATGTTCTGGCGGTATAATCAGGTTCCTATGTAATAGGGTTATTGTTAATATTGGTTTTGGTATAGTGGATTTGTTTGGTAGCAGTATGATGGTGACATGTATGGGGAGGTGTTCACCCCTTGTATTATCTAACAGCATGTCCTGGTAAATGTTCGTGATAAGGGAGGTGGGCAAGGGGGGGGGGTAGTGGAGCCCCATCCAAAAGTTCGCTATGGGGCCCAGGCTTCTCTAGTTATGCCCCTGCCTTCACCTCATAGGTATCTTCGACACTGGGAGGTGTGGCAGGGGAAATCCTCTTGTGTGAGTACCGATTGAGAATCAGCGGCTTCAGGAGAGATACGTGAAACGAATTGGGGATGCGAAGGGAGGGGGGTAGCCGGAGTTGATCTGTTGTAGGATGGAGAAAGGACCGAGGTAGCATGGAGCAAACTTAAATATTGGTACTCGGAGCCAGATATGCTTGGAGGAGAGCCAAAATTTATCTCCAGGTTGGAAAATGGGAGGTGCTCTACGTCTCATCAGCTGTTTTCTTAAATTAGGCAGAAGCTTGAAGCAGGTTTTGATGGACAAGCTGCCAAATTTGTACTTGGGCATTGGCTGCTGGAACTTCTGAAGATACCAAGAGTGGCTGAGGAAGAAGAGGATGCTGACCGAACACCACATAAAAAGGAGACTTCCTGGAGGATTCGTTAGGATGCTTATTGTACGCGAACTCAGCCCAGGGTAATAGAGACACCCAGTCATCTTGCTGGGCGGAGGCAAATTGGCGCAAATAATTCACCAGGGTCTAGTTGACTCTTTCCACTTGGCCATTGGACTGAGGGTGATAGGCCGACGAGAAGTCCAGTTTAATTTGCAGAAGGGAGCAGAAGGCACACCAGAAATGAGAGGGGAACTGCACTCCTCTATTCGAAACGATGTTGGCAGGCATCCCATGCAGACGAAATGTGTTTCAAGGATAGGGTGGCCAACTACGGAGTCGATGTAAGACCTGGCAGCGGTGTGAAATGTGCCATTTTGGAAAAACGGTCCACCACGTCCCAAATAACTGAACACCCATCAGAGGATGGAAGATCCGTCACAAAGTCCATTGCGATGTGGGTCCAAGGTGCTTCTGGTACTGGGAGAGGTAACAAGAAACCCGCAGGTCCCAGCCGTGATTTCTTATTTTGGGCGCAGTTGGGACAAGCGGCCACAAAGTCTTTAACGTCCTGCGTGAGGGAGGGCCACCAGTAATGGCGGGCTGTCACATCAAGGGACTTGCGATATCCCGAGTGACTGGCAATCCAAGATGAGTGGCCCCAGGACAGAATTCGCCTCCTAAGTGTGGAGCGCAAAAAAGGTCCTACCAGGAGGGATCTTGCGCCGCCTTGTGCCAGCAGCAAGGACGAGACAATCAGGAGGAAGGAGATATTGCGGATCTGGTGCAGAATCAGCGGCATCTGAAGCCCTGGATAATGCGTCCGCCTTGACGTTCTTGGCAGCTGGTCGAAAGTGCAGGTTAAAGTTGAAGCGGGAGAAGAATAAGGACCAACGGGCCTGACGAGGATTCAGGCGACAAGCTGTCTGCAGATACAGGAGATTTTTATGGTCCGTATAGATGGTAATAGGGTGAAGGGCACCCTCCAAAAGATTTCGCCATTCCTCCAAGGCCAGTTTAATGGCCAGAAGTTCACTGTCCTCGACAGCATAGTTCTTCTCAGCAGGAGAAAAGGTGCTAGAGAAAAACCCGCAGGAATCAAACTTCTGGGGAAGGACAGCCCCGGCACCGACTGAGGAAGCATCAACTTCAAGATAGAAAGCTTTTTCAATATCCGGACGATGGAGTACTGGTGTGAAAACGAAAGCAGATTTCAGTCGGGTAAAGGCTTCTTCCGCTTCGGAGGTCCATAGGTAAGGATTACTACCTTTCTTGGTGAGAGAGACGATAGGCGCCACAAAAGTAGAAAAGTGTGGGATAAATTGGCGATAATAATTCACAAAGCCAATAAAGCGCTGGATTGCCCATAGGCCGATGGGACGTGGCCAGTTAAACACAGCTGACAGCTTCTCTGGGTCCATCTGGAGACCTTGTGAAGAGACCATGTATCCCAGGAAAGGCAGAATGGAGCGCTCAAACAAACACTTCTCCAATTTGGCGTAGAGGTGGTTGCGCCGAAGGCGGGTGAGGACCTGACGGACATAAGACCAATTGGACTCGAGATCCAAGGAGTAGATCAGAATGTCTAGGTAGACCAGAACACAGTAATATAGCAGATCACGAAAGATGTCGTTCATAAACTCTTGAAAGACAGCTGGAGCGTTACAGAGTCCAAAGGGCATGACCAAATATTCAAAATGGCCGTCACAGGTGTTAAATGGCTCCCCGAATTCTGACAAATAGTTCAGAAATTAGCAGCAATGGGTAGCGGTTCTTGATGGTGATCTTGTTAAAGCCCCAATAATCTATGCAAGGCCGCAAAGACCCATCCTTCTTCTCGACAAAGAAAAATCCTGCCCCGCAAGAAATCATGTGGGGGAGGATGACTTGCGAATGAAGCCTTTAGCCAGGTTCTCCTTTATGTATGCTGACATTGCTTCGGTTTTGGGCCGGAACAGCGGATATACCCTACCCCGAGGAGGGGAGGTGCCGGGCTGAAGCTTAATAGGGCAATCACAGGACTGGTGAGGTGGCAGCTGCTCAGCTTGTTTCTTGCAGAAAACGTCAGCAAACTCTTGGTAGGGCACCGGGAGTCCAGGGAGAGAAGGCACTGCTGGCCGAAGATTCGACAAACCCACAAGACGACGAGGAGGCGAAAATGCAATGCAGGAGGAGTGACACTGGTTGCTCCAGCTTGGACTTCACTGGTGTTTCAGTCAAGGTTAGGACTATGCCTACGTAGCCAGGGGAGTCCCAGAAGGAGTGAACTAAAGGAGCAAGGTAGGACGAGGAAGGAAACCTACTCCTGATGAAGGACTCCGACAAGCAGGGTGAGAGGTGAATGGCACACGACAGGACCTGCCCATTCACAGATGAAACAGAGAGGGCTGTGCCAAGGGTACCACAGGCAGACGGAATTTGGAGACCAAAGAAGGATGGATGAAGTTTCCTGCCGACCCAGAGTCCACCAAGGCGGCCACTTGAAGACTGGAGCCGGATGGCAGGATTAAGGTGACCGACATGGTCAAGGGTGGAGAGGTAGCTTCCTCACCCAGGTTTGCCACTCCCACAAAATCTAGGCTCTGGAGTTTCCCGGAAGGATTGGGCAGTCTCTCAGAAGATGCTCGGACGTGCCACAGTAGAGGCACAGGCCCATAGTTCTCCTGGGGTCTTCTCTGCCTCGGAGAGATGGACTCTGTCAACTTGCTCTGCTCTTCCCAGGAACCAGCAGAGAGAGGTTGAATAGGCCGCTGAAAAACAGGTGCCAAGCGAGGAACTCTACGGGGTCAGAAAACTTCATGCTGCAGGCGAACCTCTTGTTGACGCTCCGCAAAACGGATGTCAATGCCAGGGTGATGAGGTCATCCAGACTGGTAGGCAGGTCACGCCCTGCTAGTTCATCCTTGATGCGACCGGCCAACCCTTCCCAAAAGGTCTTGACTAGGGCCTCATTGTTCCACGTCAATTCAGAAGACAGGGTCCGGAACCGCACAGCATACTGTCCCACTGTAGAGTCGCCCTGTCAGAGCCGAAGAAGTGAGGAGGCAGGAGACGAGGCGCAGTCAGGTTCCTCAAAAACCTTATGGAAGGCCGCCAGGAAGTTAGTCAAGTTGGAGATCAACGGTTCTCCTCGCTCCCATAGGGGAGTAACCAAAGCCAGCACTTCACCAGAAAGAAGAGAGATAATGAATGCCACCTTTGCCCTTTCTGTGGAGAAACGGTGGCTCAGGACCTCAAAATTAATCGTGCATTCATTCAAGAACCCACGACAGGCCTTGGGGTCACCACTGAAGCGGGGAGGCAGCGGCAGGTGCAGAGAAGAGCTGCTGGGTATGGTAGGAATGGCCACCGGAACATGGAAAGGTACGGCAGCCAGAGCGGAAGGAGCTTCAGGAAGACGAGCCGCCAGGTTCTGTAACATCGAGAAGAACTGTTCTTGATGAGCCCCCGGCGCGTAATTTCAGCCACAAGACTTTCGGCATCAGGTTCGGCTTCGGCGGGATACATGGCCCAGTTGTACTGTCACGCTGCTCGGAGGAGAGGGTAGTGGATCCACTGGTCACCGTGCAGATTTGGAAAAGCCTACGCCGAGGTGTGGAGTCTAAGGGGCCCCTTGTCTTCACCGGTGCCCGCTGCAAAGTGAGAAGGACTTTGCTGCAGGGTAAACCCCAGGTCGCTACCCCCGACGTAGGCCCTGGCGGTGACAGCCGAAAAGGACAACCTAGAGCAGACTGGAACAAGAGTGGAAGGACTGGCAGGCACGGCTGGAACAATGTCAGCAGATGTAGGTCAGGCAGGTAATGAATAGAACGGAAGGTAGAACCGAAATGGCTAGAGAAACGTAAGCAACAAACACGAAGGTATGGACACCAACAACTGGGTGCGGAGAACGGGAAACGGCATCCTTAAAAAGCTCCTGCAAGGATTTGATTGGAGGAACACAATTACCTGTTGCGCGCTGGCCCTTTAACTCCAGGGAACTGAAATGCGCGCACCCCTAGTGGGGAGGAAGATGCAGAGAAGCGCACCTGCTGAGGAGGAAGCAGGACAGGAGCAGGTGAGCACGGGACAGGCAGGAGCCCTGGGCGCAGCACGGGGACGACCAGCAGCCAGGTAATGGACTTGCCTGCGGTCTGGGAGACGGACCGCAGCACGAGCCATTACAGTGAGGATGGTGCATCGCTGAATCCAAGGTGAGAGAAAAGGTAAATAATTTTCTTTTTTAAATCTCTATTGAGTATCAGTATCGTTTTTAAAAATGATTACCTAGACAAACCCTTGAATTTTTACTGTGCATCACTTAAAGGAAATGAAACGTTCGCTCCCAGGTTTCTCCACATGTTAAAGAGGAGTCTATTGTTTGGGCTCACAGTATCGGATCTACCAGTTTATCACCAAGGCAACAAGTAGAAATTGTATAAAGTGGACAACTTTAAATGCAACACAGATTATAAAGTTATCTCGATTCGAAATAGGCATCAAAAGTACTACCATTGTAAGTTGAAATAATTGTTTCCTGAATTTATTGGAGCTTACTGTATACTATTATTTATCAATCCCTTTTTGTTAGACAAATGTGAAAATGGGGTTAAACAAGGATGACATGACTTGAGGGAGACACAAGCAACAAATAGTCAATTAATCCAAGGCCAATTTCAGTAAGGGTTAACCCAAGAGTTCTGTCAGACAGAAGATGGGTAAAAACACAAAGACAGCAATCCACAAGTATATAATGCATAAAACAACTGGAAAAGAGAAAGGGACAGAATTGTTTGAAATAGAGAGCCAAGCTGATAGGTTGGCTGTCCAAAAGCCTTCTCCTTACGGGTCCACAGACTGAGCCTCATGACGGACTGGTCAGCTGGACCTGCTGGCTGTTCATCAAAGTCCTGGGATTGACAAAATGGATTTGTAAACATATACAGTATATCCTGCTGGCCACTAGACCAGTGACACCACTGGGATCCTGAAACTGCCTCGGAGATTAGCTGGTATCACCAAGGGAAACCATAGCCAGCCAGTCACTTGGGCTGAAGTAGCTTCTGCAAAGGAAATGTATGTGCAGCAGCCCAAACGTGAACAAGGTGGAGGATGGGAGTTTTAGTATCTCTGTATCAATCCAGTTACGGTGTCAGTGGTTGTCTCACCCAACCCTCTCTTGCTCCCTTTGTTGGCACAGTGATGAGGTGCTGCGCTATGTGAAGATATTAGTATTCCCCCTGGGGGCACACTCTGATTACTGATGTCTTTGCCTCACATGAGTTAGAGTGCCTTTGATGTAATTGTGCAATAGGGCATACAAGAGGAAAATAACTGTTCAAATTTATGGCTGTTTTTACTTTTGGTCTAAAAACATGAAATAAAATGTGTAGTACTTAATACACAGTAGGTGTAATGGAGCTGCTCAGGCTGTCCTAACTCCCCCTTACTGACTGCAAGCTTTTTAGCTCCACTTCTTACTAGGCTTTGCAAATCCAGAATCCCCTGGAGCCCTAAGCAAATGGGGACATGACTTTGGGAGGGGGAACCTATTGCTCTTATATTGTCTTTTAATTACTGTCTTAATAGCTGTTTTGTATCCAAGGGTGGTTCTGTTGTAAGAGGCAGGAGAAGGTGCATGCACAGTGTTTTACTGTATGGATCAAGGAAGGGTATGTCTTTGGGATGGGGACCTATAGAGCCTGCATAGTCCTGTAGCTCCCGTCTGTAAAGTTGTATAGATATAAACAAGGGTGGTAGTGCTGTAAGAGGAAGAAGTGTGTGGATGCAAAGGATTTTACTGTGATGAGTGTGGGGTTTAAGAATAGATGAAACTTCCTGTCTTCTCCTTCTCTTCCTCTTCCTGTCACCAGAAGAACTGAAGGAAACATGTATGCTGTCTCACGGAGTACAATACAGGGGTATCACCTCACATCACACCTAATGGTGTCATACTCACCTTAGCTAATCTATAGAAGTATAGTATAAGCTGCTGTATTGTATATGGGATCATTATTACCCCAGGAAATCATTTAGTCACATGTGGGATATATCCATAGTTGCCAACTTTTGAAAATGAAAAAGCAGGAGATATTAGTGGGCGGCGACAAAAATTTGCATGGCCACGCCCATCTTTACAGTATGCCACGCCCCTTTAAAAGCCACACCTACTCCACCTAACTGCATAACGGCTTTGGAAGAAAGCCAGGTAGATGCCCTTATAGCCAGGTAGTAGCCCCCCATAACCAGGTAGTGCCCCTTACAGGCAGGTAGATGCCCCCTTGTAGCCAAATAGATGCCCTCTCTGTAGCCAGGTAGAGCCAAATTTGTAGCCAGGTAGATCCCCCCTTTGTTTGCCAGGTAGTGCCCCCATTGTTTGCCAGGTAGATGCCCCCATTGTTTGCCAGGCAGTGCCCCCTCTGTTGGCCAGGTAGATGCCCCCATTGCTTTCCAGGTAGTGCCCCTCTGTTGCCAGGTAGATGCCCCCATTGTTTGCCAGGTTGTGCCCCTCTGTAGCCAGGTAGTGCCCCCATCGTTAGCCAGGGAGTGCCCCATTGTTTTGCCAGGTAGTGCCCCCATTGTAGCTAGTGTGCCCCCATCGTTAGCCAGGTAGTGCCCCCATGCCCCCATTGTTAGCCAGGTAGTGCCTCCATTGTTGCCAGGTAGACCCCCCATTGTAGCCAGGTAGTGCCTCCATTGTAGCCAGGTAGTGCCCCCATTGTAGCCAGGTAGTGCCCCCCTTTAGTAGCCAGGTAGTGCCCCCATTAGTAGCCAGGTAGTGCCCCCATTAGTAGCCAGGTAGTGCCTCCATTGTTGCCAGGTAGTGCCCCCCATTGTGCCAGGTAGTGCCCCCCTTTGTAGCCAGGTAGTGCCCCCATTGTTAGCCAGGTAGTGCCCTCTCTGTTGCAGGTAGTGCCCCCCAATTGTTAGCCAGGTAGTGCCCTCTCTGTTGCCAGGTATTGCTCCCATTGTAGCTAGGTAGACCCCCATTGTAGCCAGGTAGACCCCCCATTGTAGCCATACAGTGCCCCCCTAAAACTAATAAAAATAAAATAATAAAATCCACTTACCTGACCAGGCTCCTACAGAGCGGCCCGCTCCTGGACATCTCCTCAGCAGTGTCACAGGGGAAGTGAGTGCAGCCACGCTGCATGTGTGACATGTGTGTACGGCGCACAGTGGCACCGGACATACAGGGGGAGAAGGGAGGAGGGAGCGATCCCTCCTGCCTCCTCCCTGCTCAGCGAGGTTCCGGGCGGGTGAAGCGGGCGCAGCGCCCGCTTCACCGCCTGGGGGAATGGACCGGCGGCACCAGAGTAGCGCACTAGCGCTACTCCTGCGCCGCGGTCATTTAAAGGACCCCCGCCGCCTGCTGGCGGCGGGAGGAATTCCAACTCCCCCGGGAGGGCGGGACCCCAAATAGCGGGACCCCCCCCGCCAAAAACGGGAGAGTTGGCATGTATGGATATATCTGCTCTCTCTCCCCTCACACTGCAGGCATGGCTGTTAACTATACTTCTTCATGAGTCTGGTGGCTGTGTATGTGGAGGATAATGGCTTTGTGTATTTAGCTGAACATGTCTGCCATTACTCAGCTCTTTATGGTGGACTTGGAGGTTACAGATACTGGAGGTACTGGTGAGAGAGGATCAACCTTAGGAGAAGACGGAGATCACAGACATTATGATGGTTCAGAATGAAGGCTTCACTGACTGTGCAAGACAATCATGTCAGCGTTGGATATAACCTTGTGCTATATACTGACCGGGTGCTGAATACTAATCCTTCTGGGTACAGGCAGGGCCGTTCCTAGGCTAAATTGCACTCAGGGCAGGATAAAGAAATCCTCCTCTGTAATATGTTGCGCCATGCTGCGACACATTGCATCACCATCAACCAGTGTCTGAATATACAAAAAGCTATAACACAATGTTCTATGTATAAAATTTCTAAACGATAAGCACATAATTACCAAGTAACACTGCTATACAAAACCAGAATCCCAGGGACAATATTACCAATTATCCCACTAAGACCACATATTATCACCATATTGTGACCGTATAATACTGCCACACCATGACCACATGTCACTACAACATAGTGGCTGAATAATACAGCATACCATTACTGAATATAAACCATTATGCTACAACCAATATTACCGCCATACAGTGAACATATAGTTGTAGCTACCAATTGTACACAGGTGCACATATAAGTGATTACAGTTACATCTGGAGACTCACAGGAGACGTCTCTGAAGAGTTGTTCTCTTCTTTGATGAGTTGTCCTTTTTTCCTTTTCCTCTCCATCTGTCCCAGACCACCAGCTAAGACTCTTCACTGTAAAAATTACAAAACAAACATCTTAGATGCCCCACTTTTCCAGCACTTCCATACCAATTCCTACCTGTGCACAAACTCCCCATCTATAGTGCCCCAAATTGTAATAATAACTCTCTTGTGCCTCTAACAATAAAAGTGTACTCAAATAGCTATGCTCCTATTTGTGCACCAGGGGCGACATGTATGAATTTTTTCATGCGTATTATAATAGTGTAGAATGCGCCTGATTTATGAACCCGCTCTAATGCGGGTCATAAATCAGGCACACTCTAGAGCTAAAATGAAATTTCTGGCTCAGGTAAACCACTCTGAAAGTGGTTTACCTGTTCCAGCAGTAATGTGCCTAGAATTACCGTACTGAAGCTATAAATCTATAACTTTGTACTATTCTAGTGTGCCCCGCCTCCCATAAACCCTCCAAAATCAGGTGCAATACAAAGTGCACATTGCGCTCAGTAAGGCGCCTGATACTTGCGTATGGCCTATTCAAAAATTTAGCGAACGGGGCTGAAAAGACGCCAGTCGTACATATCCCCCATGTTATAGTCTTGTTTTATATTCCCAAATAGGAGCAAGTTAAATTCCCCAAAATAGTATGTAGGTAGGTAGACTTAATGATTCCCCAGTAGATAGGTAATTAGATCTCCTATCAAGTAGATATGTAGTTGTATAGGCCTCCCCAATAAGTGGGAATATTGGTCTCTAGTATGTAGTTATATAGGCCCCCTGTAGGTAGGTGAGTGTGTATATAGGGTCCTTGTAGGTAGGAATATAGACCCCCCAGTCAGAAGATAGGTACAGAGGCCTCCCAGTAGGTATGTATATAAGCCCCTAGTAGGTAGGTAGGTATATAAGCCCTCTGTAGGTAGATCTATAGGACCCTTGTAGGTCGATATATAGGGCCTCTATACATAGAGATATGCTCCCCTGTAGATAGACATATGTCTGCCTTGTAGGTAGATATAGGCCCCCTGTAGGTATATACACTCCCCGGCCACTTGATTAGGTACACCTGTCCAACTGCTCGTTAACACTTAATTTCTAATCAGCCAATCACATGGCGACAACTCAGTGCATTTAGGCATGTAGAAATGGTCAAGACAATCTCCTGCAGTTCAAACCGAGCATCAGTATGGGGAAGAAAGGTGATTTGAGTGCCTTTGAACGTGGCATGGTTGTTGGTGCCAGAAGGGCTGGTCTGAGTATTTCAGAAACTGCTGATCTCCTGGGATTTTCACGCACAACCATCTCTAGGGTTTACAGAGAATGGTCCGAAAAAGAAAAAACATCCAGTGAGCGGCAGTCCTGTGGGCGGAAATGCCTTGTTGATGCCAGAGGTCAAAGGAGAATGGGCAGACTGGTTCGAGCTGATAGAAAGGCAACAGTGACTCAAATAGCCACCCGTTACAACCAAGGTAGGCAGAAGAGCATCTCTGAACGCACAGTACGGCGAACTTTGAGGCAGATGGGCTACAGCAGCAGAAGACCACACCGGGTGCCACTCCTTTCAGCTAAGAACAAGAAACTGAAGCTCCAATTTGCCCAAGCTCATCGAAATTGGACAGTAGAAGATTGGAAAAACGTTGCCTGGTCTGATGAGTCTCGATTTCTGCTGCGACATTCGGATGGTAGGGTCAGAATTTGGCGTCAACAACATGAAAGCATGGATCCATCCTGCCTTGTATCAACGGTTCAGGCTGGTGTGGTGGTGGTCATGGTGTGGGGAATATTTTTCTTGGCACTCTTTGGGCCCCTTGGTACCAATTGAGCATCGTTGCAACACCTTGTTGAATCTATGCCACGAAGAATTGAGGCAGTTCTGAAGGCAAAAGGGGGTCCAACCCGTTACTAGCATGGTGTACCTAATAAAGTGGCCGGTGAGTGTATATACTAGTGTATCTTAAAAAAAAATTAATTTCATTGAAAATTAAAGGGGTTCTCCATGACTATCTTTTTATTTGTTATAGGGCTAAAAATATTTTATTAAATCAGCATGAATATAAGCGGGGTGCCAGCAGAAAAAAAGAGCTAGGTGAAGGGCCCAAATAATAAAACAGTAGAAAATTCCACAGCACAACTTCAGGTGCTTTGAGTTGCTTCCGGTTTATAGCAAACTTGCCTTCCGGTCAGGAGGTGTGATGAAAGCCTTACAACACTGATGTGTATATACAGCGCTCATTGAGCATTGTCTATAAAATCAAGAAGGCAAGGACAATAACAAACTGTCTTGCCTTCTCCCTGCAGAAGCAGCTGAACAGTAAGGCCGTGTTCACACGGCTTATTTCAGCGCGGATTGGAGCCGTGCTGCGCGCCGGATTTGCGCTGCAGTACGGCGCCAATCCGTCGCAGTAATTACGGTAATCCACAGTTCTCATAGAGAACAGTGGATTCCGTCGCTCCTCCCCGCCGGCGAATCCGCTGCGGGGGGAGAAAGTCACTTGCACATTATCCAGGCGCAATACGGGCCGTGGATAATGCGGCCCCGCCCCCGTCCCGCCCCTTATTCAAGCCGGAATTGCGAGCGCAATCCGGCTCGCAATTACGGCTTGAATAAGCCGTTTGAACATGGCCTAAGGGTGCGTTCCCACGGCAAGTGCCAAATACCGGTCGGTTACGCGACCGGCAATTGCACTGTTTTGCGGCCGTCCCCACGGCTGTGCGGGGGGTGGAGGAGAACACAGCTTTTCTCCGCAATGAGCCCTCTCCCTTCACATTGACATGCACATATTCTGTCCGGAAACCGGACGGACGAGTGTGCATTCACAATGTTTTGCGGGCGGACCGCCGGCGGCAAAACCGCCGGGCGGAAAATTCGTGCAGTGGGGACTGCTGCACGGGTTTTCCATAGAGCCCCGTTCTGCTGGTTTTCGGACGGTTTTTCAGGCGGTCTGCAAAACCGCAAACCACCTGAAAAACCGGCCGAAAACCCGTGCAGTGGAACATGCCCTTAGGCCGTGTTCACACGGCTTATTCCCGACGGATTTGTGAGCCGTATTGAGCTCACAAATCCGTCGGGAATAAGAGGCGGGGCGGGGGCGGGGCCAGAGCGCGGCGGGGGCGCCGCTCCCGGCCCCATAGACAATGCATTGTTTACGGCGCGTACGCGCCGTAAATAATGTGCATGTCACTTTCTCCCCCCGCGGCGGATTCGCTGAGCGGGAAGGAGCGACGGAATCCACTGTTCTCTATGAGAACCGTGGATTACCGTAATGACAGGGACGGATTGCCGCCGTATTGCAGCGCAAATCCGGCGCGGAGTACGGCGCCAATCCGTGCCCAAATAAGCCGTGTGAACACAGCCTTAGGGCCACATGTATGAACCTGTTTAGGTCTAAAACTCACTTTTTTGCCCATAGGTTACTATGGGCAAAAGAGTGAGTTTTAGACTTAAACAGTGTTCAGCTGCTAACCCTGTCCGCCTCACCGCCCCCCTTTACAAATGGCACTGAGTAAAGGGTATTAATTCCACTCCTGTATGTAGAGGCTAGAGATCTGTAGATGATCTACGTCTCAGTGCTATAGAAAGTGTTGGACTGGGGGGTCTGGGGCCCACAGAGGAATTGATCTTTGGGACCCACCCTACAGCTACTGTACATGAAAATATTACCGGTCTCTCGGACATAAATGCAACCATTTTACCACAGAATACAGTGTGCAAAAAAAGAACTGTATGGTGTAGTACACAATACCAAGTGAGTCACATATCTGTCTATCTCACATATCTGTCAGTCTCACATGTCTGTCTGTCTCACATATCTGTTTGTAGCACAGATTTGTCACAGTCTAATATATCATAGACACATGGCTAAGTAGCTCCATCCATATCCCCCTCCACCCACATACAATATCCCCCTCCACCCACATACAATATCCCCCTCCACCCACATACAATATCCCCCTCCACCCACATACAATATCCCCCTCCACCCACATACAATATCCCCCTCCACCCACATACAATATCCCCTCCACCCACATACAATATCCCCCTCCACCCACATACAATATCCCCCTCCACCCACATACAATATCCCCCTCCACCCACATACAATATCCCCTCCACCCACATACAATATCCCCTCCACCCACATACAATATCCCCCTCCACCCACATACAATATCCCCCTCCACCCACATACAACATCCCCCTCCACCCACATACAATATCCCCCTCCACCCACATACAATAACCCCACCACATACAATATCTCCCTCCACCCACATACAATATCCCCCTCCACCCACATACAATATCTCCCCCCACCACCCACATACAATATCCTCCTCCACTCACATACAACATCCCCCTCCACCCACATACAATATCCCCTTCACGTTTCCCTTGGTCACGCACCTCGCCATCTTCTAAAATAAACACCAGCAAGAAAGTAAAAGTCTAACTCCTAATCACAGAGTCAGGTGTTCCCTCACTTTTACAATCAGGGGCAAGTGTACACTGCCACTATCCTCGCGCTGATATAACCTACAACACCGACATATGGAGACCACATAGAGGTCAGACACCAGCTCTGGTCACATCACCTTACAATGAATACAGCTCTGATCCAATATAGAAGTAAAATAACCCCTGAAATCAGGGACTCACAGGAGACATCATCTCTGATGGGAGTTGCTCTCTTCTCTTATGAGACATTCTTATTGCCTTTTCTTCCTCATTCGTTCCACACCGCCATGATGACTTCTCCCAGCCAACACTAATCCCTTCAGAATTTACACACAAATATCTTAGAATCCTGACTTTTCCAGCACCTCTCTACCTATTGTCACCTCTGTACAAACTTCCCTGAGGTGGGAGAGCAGGTACAAGCCATAACTTAGAGGCACAGTCTCCTAAGGGGTTGGAGGGTGGGGAGAGAACTGACGCCCTGGAGATTATGCTACATCTATGTGCTGCTCCCCTCACAATTATATTACATGGTATGTAGGCAAGACCTTAGGTAGGTAGGCAAATGGGCAGATAGCTATATAGGCCCTATTTAGGTAGGTAGACCCCCACTGGATAAGTTGGTAGGCCGGCCAGAGGCAGGTTGGTGGGTAGGCCCAAGTAAGGTAGATAAGAAGGTCACAGGTGGGTAGGTAAATAGACCCCAGGAAGATAAGTAGGCCCCAGTTAGGTTGGCGTGGCTCAGTTAGGTAGGCTGTAGGTAGGTGTTGGTGAGTCTCAGTTAGTTAGGCTGTTGGCAGGTGTTGTTGAGTCTCAGTTACATAGGCTGGAGGTAGTTAGGGCCTCCTTTAGATAGTATGCAGGTAGTCAGGGCCCCCTTTACATAGTAGTCAGGTTTTCAGGGCCCCTTTACATAGTAGGCAGGTAGTCAGGGGCCCATTTATATAATAGGCAGGTAGTCAGGGACCCCTTTAGTTGTTAGGCAGGTAGTAAAGGGCCCCTTTAGTTACTAGGAAGGTAGTCAGGGCCCTCTTTAGTTATTAGGCAGGTAGTTAAGGCCCCCTCTAGTTATTTGGCAGGTAGTCAAGGCCCCATTTAGCTATTAGGCAGGTAGTTAAGGCTCCCTTTAGCTATTAGGCAGGTAGTCAAGGCTCCTTTAGCTATTAGGCAGGTAGTCAAGGCTCCCTTTATTTATTAGGCAGGTAGTCAGGGCCCCCATTAGTTATTTGGCAAGTAGTAAAGGGCCCCTTTAGTTACTAGGAAGGTAGGCAGGGCCCCCTTTAGTTATTAGGCAGGTAGACAAGGGCCCCTTTAGTTATTAGGCAGGTAGTCAAGGCCCCCTTTACATAGTAGGAAGGTAATCAGGGCCCCCTTTATATAGTAGGCAGGTAGCCAGGGCCCCCTTTAGATAGTAGACAGGTAGCCAGGACCCCCTTTATATTGTAGGCAGGTAGTCAGGGCCCACTTTATATAGTAGGCAGGTAGTCAGGACCCCCTTTATATAATAGACAGGTAGCCATGGCCCCCTTTATATAGTAGGCAGGTAGTCAGTCCCATCTTTACATACTAGGCAATTAGTCAGGGCCCCCTTTATATAGTAGGCAGGTAGTCAGGGCCCCCTTTATATAGTAGGCAGGTCGCCAGGAGCCCCCTTTATATAGTAGGCAGATAGCCAGGGCTCCTTTAGATAGTAGAAAGGTAGCCAGGGCCCCCTTTAGTTAGTAGGCAGGTAGCCAGGGCCCCCTTTATATAGTAGGCAGGTAGTCAGGGCCCCCTTTTGTTAGAGCCCCCTTTAGTTATTAGGCAGGGAGTCAGGGCCCCCTTTACCTATGAGGCAGGTATTCAGGGCCCCCTCTAGTTATTAGGCAGGTAGTCAGGACCCCCTTTAGTTATTAGGCAGGTAGTTAGGGCCCCCTTTAGTTATTAGGCAGGTAGCCATGGCCCCTTTTCTTATATATAAAGAAAAAACAAAAAAACTTACCTTTCTCCCACTCCCGGACACGACAAGCTGTCTTTCGGCTTCTAGCGAGGCTCGGCAAAGGCGGCGCAATACTGTGATGTCATCGGGCGGCCTACGTCACCACTAGAAGCCAGCGCCTGGTAGGCTTGAGGCCTAACACCTTAGGCTTGCCAGGGTGAACAGTGGAGCGACACTATGCAACTGGGGGGAATCAACGACTGTAGTTCTCAACTCCCAGGCCCTGTCTCTTAACGATCGGGACACAGGCCTGGGCGTTCAGAGACAAGATGTGGCGGCCGGGGCCCGGGTAGCGGCAGTACTACCACCGGGGCCCACAGGATCTCGGGGCCCACCCAGGGATCCACCGACTCCCCGGTGGCGCAGTCCGACCGGGATTAGACAAACCTGCATTACAAACATTTTTTCCCCCCTTTTTTTCTGTGTCTAGTGGTTATAAATTTTTTTATTTCAAGGCTGTTTTTTTGATACTGATTTTCAGGTATCATTCTGCCTTTCTTAGCACTTTAAATTTATTTTCATAACATACGGACCTTTCTGTATACAGGTTATTAATTGCACCTTCCTGCATAGGGTCCCTTATGATCTGTATATGACCTCCTCATTGCTGTGTACACTGACCCTGCTGTATACAGGTAATGAATTGCACCTTCTTGCATTTTGGCCCATTTTAAAAATATAGACCTCTGCAAATGCTGTGTAAAAATACCCAAGTCCGCTTTTTGTGGGACGTCAGGTTTAGGGCCAAGTTCCCAGCGGACACACAAAAGCCACTCACGCCCCAAATTCAGGCCCCGCTATGGGCCTGGAGCGACGATCTTCTCCTCTGAAAGTGATACGTGCAAGTGTTTTTGGGGCAGAGAGCGTGGTTCCCCTCCGCGAGTACTGTTGTTTGGGTTTCAACGATTTTGGCTTAAAATACGTTTTTTTTTAAAGGTTTTTGGGTCAAAACCCCTTTTTAAAAAAGGATTTTTTGGGGGTTAAAATCCTTTTTTTAACATATTTTTGGGAAAATAAAGTTTTTCACTTTTGATGCCAAAAATAAGTTTTTTTTGGGTTTTTGGGGCCCCGAAAAACCCTTTTTTTTCGGTTTTGGGGTTAAAATCCTTTTTTAAATATTTGGCACTAATAAAGTTATCTAGTTTCTGAGCCAAAAATAGTTTTTTTTTACGGGTTTTGGCGCCAGGATAGTTTTCTTTAGTATTTTGGTGTTAAAATCCTTTTTTTAACATATTTTTTGGGGCTAATAAAGTTATTCTTTCTAACCCAAAAATACTTTTTTTTTTTAAAATTTTTGGTGGGAAGAATACTTTTCTCACATATTTTGGGGTAATAATGGAACTGCTTCTGCGGCAAAAATACTTTTTTTTTGGATTTTTGGTGCAAGAACTTTTTTTTAAGGGTTTTTGGGACTAAAATCCTTTTCTTAAAAATATTTTTACGCTAATAAAGTTTCTAGCTTTTGATGCCAAAATACTTTTTTTTAAAGGATTTTGGGGCCAATTAGTTTTATTTTTTGGATTTGGGCCTAAAACCTTTCTTAAAATTTATTTCGCAAAAATTTTGTTAAAAAAAACATTTTGCGCCAAAACTGCAAAAAAACGGAACTTTGCATCAAAACTGAAAAAAAAAACAATTTTTTTGGCATTCAAACGAGAAAACTTTATTAGCGCCAAAATTTGTTAAAAAAAAGGATTTTAGCGTCAAAATCCGTAAAAAAAACGGTTTTGGCCCAAAAATAGAAAAAGAAACGTTTTTTATCGTAGAACGAGATAACTTTATAACGCCAAAACCCCGAAAAAATGCAGTCTTAGACCAAAATCCGTTAAAAAAGGAATTTTAGGCCAAAATACGTAAAAAACATTTTTGGGACAAACGCGAGATAATTTTTTTAGCGACAAAATCCAAAAAAAGCAGACAAACACCCAAACCCTTAAAAAATGGCTTTAGGGCCAAAATCCGTAAAAAAAACCCTTTTTTTTTTGCAACAAAAGCGAGAAAAACTTTATTAGGGGCAAAACCAAAAAAATTTTAGACTTAAGCCAAAATCTGTTAAAAAAAGGGACTTTGGGTCAAAATCCGTAAAAAAAAAATTTTTTTTTTGGCGACAAAATAACTTTATTCGCCAAAAATCCGAAAAAACAATCAAGATTACTAAAAATGTGCTTTATTTTCCACTTTTTGAAAGGGCGGGTTACTCCAAGGTTTAATTTATGCAGCTTAAAAAACGGGTTGAAACAAGCATAAAACCGTAACGTGTAAAAACGTGAAAAAAAACCAAAGGGGGTTTTTTTTCCCTGCTTTTAAAAGGCTGGACAAAAAAACTCTTTTCAGAACGTTTTAAGTAATCATTTTAAGGTCGTTTTTTGTCCCCAGTGTAGACATAGCCAAAAATGTAAAAGACAAAAAACTAATCGTTTTTGGGGCTGCAGATCCTAGTAATGGGTTCTACTAACATGACAGTATTGGGTAATATAAGTCTGCAAAACCCTGCTTACACTATATCTACCACTATAGGTACGTGGGGTAAAAATTTTGGGTTGTAGTGTAAGGGTTTAGGTTCGGGCACAGTTTTGGCAGCTTTATTCATTCTGGGGGATGCAAAAAAGTTTTCAATTTGGGGAAACTTGGTGACCCCAAACCCTAAATAGCTTTCTTCCAGGTGTTACACATATTGGGTTTAGGGGGCACTTTTTGTGAAGGGGTACTTTGATATAGAGGGGGGGTGTCACATTTTTGGGGCATACCGTCCCTCTTTTCCCAAAAATTTCCGGTCACCTTAGTGCTGTGCACATAAACCCTGCTTTTGCACAATATAAGCTTCTTATAAAATAATGACCTTCTCATGTATTTATACTGATCTGTGTGTCAGGTTTTAATGCCCCTTTTCTGTTTATGACCTCTAATGATCTGTGTATAGCTTCCATCTCAATGTTGTATCCTACATCCTTCGGTAGTGTTCAATCATCTACCTGCCATCATGGTGATGTAGCTTTCTATATACTGTACCTCTCTTGTGGCTGTAGTTTTTCTAGATCTGGTATGCCCTCCATGTGCTCATGTTTATATCTCTTATGATAGTGGATGATATAGGATTGGAAAATTTCTGTTCTTATATTGTTTAACATAAACACATTTTTAAAACAACGCAGTATATCAATGGGGCTCACAAAGATCGTGAAAATGGGGGGGGTATGACCAATTTCACTGCTGCATCTTGCTCTGTAGGATACATACGTCACAATTTCTGCATCTATGTCCCTACAGCAGGCCGGACTGACAATCAGGCAAAACGGGGACTTTCCTGGTGGGCTAAACTGCCTGTTAGCACAGGGGCCAACCCTCCTATAAATTTTTTCATGACTTCCTGTTGGGACCACCTCATCACTTTCAGGTGAGGGGCCCGCCCCCCTTCAAACACAACCGCAGGGGGTGCAAGGGGCCTTATGGACTGTCATTTGGACAGAACCTAGCACCTGAGCAGAGGGGGCTTACCGGGACCAAAGGGGGCTGTCATGCATAAAGAAAACTCGCACCTCTCCACCGATAGGTGTGACAAGAAGCGAGGAAAGGAAATCTGTCACATGCAGTAGCTCAACATGTCCCGCCAGTTCAGGAGGGGGAGTATAAAAAATGGGAATTACGCAGTGTGTGGTCCCCTCCCCCCTTCAGGTGCCTTCACTTCATTTGTGTGTACTCCCCTCTCCCTCTTCAGGTGCACCCATTGCACCCACGCATGTGTGTGTACTCCCCTCCCTCTCTTCTCAGGTGCCCCACTGCATGTGTGTGCTCCCCCCAGGTGCCCACCCCCTTCATGTGTGTGTACTCCCTGTCCCCCCTTCAGGTGCCCCCTCTCATATACTTCCCCACTTCACGTGTCCCCTCCTTCATATACTTCCTCCCTTCATGCCTTCCCCTCTCCCCTCTATGTTTGTGAAAAAAAAAATGTAGATTTCTCAGCTGCACAGTTTGTACAGCTGTGAGAGTCTGATCACTGTATCCATTGCGCTCAATGATCTCTGTATACAGATCATGTGATCTCTGCGGCTCGGTAACTGCAGGAACGGCTGGGCCTATCAGACCCAGATCAGCTATGTAGTCAGTACTGAAGGCATATTTCCCCTGTAACTGTGGCTAAAAATTCAGCCCCAATTATAGGGGAAATCAAGAAAATAAAAGTTGTTTTGTCTGACCTTATGGGGGGCAATAAAAAAAAACACAACAGATGGTCAAAATAATATGGCTCTTTTTTTCTCCCCATTTTCTAAGAGCCATAACTTTTTGATTTTTCCATTCAATTGTTATTTTTTTTAATAGTGTTATTGACTGCAACATAGAATATACTGGGAAACTGAAAAAAAAAATTCGAAGTGGGGTGAAATGTGAAAAAAAAAGTACTCGCCAGAAAAAAACAGTTTCAACTGCTAAAAATAATGATACTTATGGCACAGGATTGGACTGAGAAAGGGGTTCTTTCTCCTATACCCCACATGCAAGGGTAAACAAAAAATACTTTCAGTCCAAGAAGTGCAAAACTTGCTTTATATAAATACTTTCAAATCCCATACAACTTTAGGGGTTCCATTCAGAGAATTATTAGCAACCGTAAAAACCTGTGCTACAAGAAATTCAATGTAATCAACTTACAGGACTTCAATGCAATGATAGTCCATATAATAACACATACTTAGGCATACTAGCGCGGGGAGAGTGGTTGCATATGTCTGCAGTGAGCATCCGAGCGCCCAAGATGACATTTCGGAGGTAACTCCTCCTTCCTCAGACCGGAGCATACCGGGACGATCCTCTTACCACGAACAAACTGAAAAAAAAAATTGAAATAGGGTGAAATGTGAAAAAAAGTACTTGCACCATGTTTGTGGGAATTTTGTTTTTACGGCATTCACTATTCGCGGATGTGTTATCTGTTTCTATCGGTCGGTGCGATTCCGGTGATACCAAATATGTAGGGTTTTAGTTATATTTTATTACTTTTAAAAATATACAAACACTCTTAAATTTAGGCTGCAGCGCCATTTTCTGTGGCCAATAACTTTTTTGCTTTTCCATCTATGGACCTGAGTAGTGGACATTTGTTGAGGGTTAAAGTATAGTTTTTATTGAGACCATTTTGGGATAGATGCAACTTTTTAATCACTTTTTATTCCATTTTTTAGGGAATGTGAAATGATCCCCAAAACACGCAATTCTGGCATTTGGAAGTTTTTTCTGCTACAGTGTTCAGCGCACGGGAAAAATGTTAGATTTGATATTTTTATGGACGCAGCAATAACAATTACATGTCACTTTTTATTTGTTTTATTTGTTAAATGGCAAAAAGGGAGTGACTTGATCTTTTAATATTGTTTTTTTTCTGTAACATTTAGGCTATGTTCACATGGCTTAAAGTGGGACGTATCTCGCCCCGTATTTCACGCCGTACTGTGCTAATTACGGGGCGAGATACGTCCCAGTCATTACGGTAATCCACAGTTCTCATAGAGAACTATGGTTTACGTTTCCTCTCCCCGTTCGCACAATACGGCGAGTGGGGAGAGAAGTGACATGTCAATTATTCACGACGTATACGCGCCGTGAATAATGAATGTCTATGGGGCCACCCCGCCCTGTTCCCGTGCACACGGCGTAATCGCGGGCGAAATACGTCCCGCAATTACTGCCGTGTGAACATAGACTTAGGGCTACATGTATGAAAACTGTCTAGGTCTAAATCTCACTTTGTTGCCCATGGCAACCAATTAGCGCTCCCCTTTCATTTCATATAGTGCTCAGAAAAAATGAGAGGGGTGTTCTGATTCGTTGCTATGGGCAACAAAGTGAATTTTAGACCTAGACAGTTTTCATACATGTGGCCTTTATGCTATGTTCACACGGGCACATTTCAGTGCGCATTTCATGTCTTATATGTGCTCTAATTCGAGCGAGATGCGCGCCGAAATTACGGTAATCCACAGTTCTCATAGAGAACTATGGATTACGACTCCTCTCCCCGCTCGTACAATACGATCGTATTGTACGCGTGGGGAGATAAGTGACATGTCAATTACTTGCTGCGAATACGCGCCGCTAGTAATGAATGTCAATGGGGTGGCGGACTGCCGGCCCCGCCGCGCCACAGGAATAAGCGCGTATCAGCGCGACTCCCAAATACCCGATGTAATTGCGGCCGTACAGGATCGTCGCGTACTCCCGCGATGCAGGTAAGCGCCGTGAATAAATGACATGTCAATTATCTCCCCGTGCCTACAACACAATCGTATTGTATACGTGGGGAGCGGAGGCATGATCCATAGTGAGAACTGTGGATTATCATAATGATTGGGGCGCATTTCGCTCGTATTAGAGCGCAGTTCGCTCTCAATATGTGGCGAAATACGCCCCAAAATAAGCCATGTGAACATAGGCTAAGGGTATGTTTACTCAGCTGATTTGGATGCTGATTCTGGGACAAATTCAGCACTGAATCTGCCTTAGAATCAGCATCCAATCTGACTGCAATCCAACTTACATTGTTTCCTACGGTAAATCGATATCGTTGTTCACACAACACTTACTTTCCTCGGTGCTGCTTTCTTTTCAGCATGGTAGAGAAATGACGTTATATCTTGAGGCGGATTCCATGCCTCACATTTTACAGGAGGCTGAAAATCTGCCTCTGAAAATCAGCATTAATTCCTTGTCTTACAGGCATGGATTATCCGACAAGGTTTCAACGCTGATTCAGCGCTGAAATTTTCAACGTTCAGATTGTGTGAGCATGCCCTAAGGATACATAGTGTGGATGAGAACAGCCATGGGGGTGCTGCAGTTGTGGTTTTTGTGAGTAAACTTGGTGTTTTCCAGCAAATTTGTGCAGCCATTTAACAATCAATTCAAAACTGGTGTATACTTAGCCTAACCAATCTCTTGTAATAGGATGTGCTCCTACACAAACTGATATAGTCAGAGATGACTGGACACTGTTAGGCCGTGTTTACACGGCTTATTCCCGACGGATTTGTGAGCCGTATTGAGCTCACAAATCCGCCGTGAATAAGGGGCGGGACGGGGCGGGGCCGGAGCGCGGCGGGGGCGCCGCTCCCGACCCCATAGACAATGCATTGTTTACGGCACGTACGCGCCGTAAATAATGTGCATGTCACTTTCTCCCCCCGCGGCGGATTCGCCGAGCGGGGAGGAGCGACGGAATCCACTGTTCTCTATGAGAGCAGTGGATACCGTAATGACAGGGACGGATTGGCGCCGTACTGAAGCGCAAATCCGGCGCGGAGTACGGCGCCAATCCGTGCCCAAATAAGCCGTGTGAACGAGGCCTTACTGTGTAGAAACTTAGGCCTTCAACAAAGGGAGCGATAACATCCAACATCTCAGTTTGTTCGTTTCCAGAGAAAGAGCAGAATATTGAATTGAGAAAGATGCTCCAGAATTGTTATTTCATGGGAAAAAAAAGCTAGTATTTTCTAAAACATTTATATCAGGAGGTGTCACAGGTTCTCTTCAATTGTTATGTATTCTGGCTGTGAATACAGTTTTCTAGTGTCTTGCATAGTCTGCAAGGTGATGATACTTTGTATACAAGCAGTGTAGAAGTGGTATATCACTACTAGTATGTGGTATGACTAATACGTTGTGTTATTATTGGTTATATTGGTGCATAGTGGTAGCCTACACTTGTCCTGGCTGAAAAAGCAAGTGTCCACCAGTCCTTGACCATGTGATTGGTGTTTGTTTAACTTATCCATCTTATGCTGTTTTGTATGTAATATTAGTGATTTTTACATATTTAAAGGGTGTGATAAAGTAAAGCACAATCAGCCACAACACATACAGCATGCCGCTATTGTTTTGCGATGGAGGCGTTATTGCATGAGGGCTTGTGAAGTTTGTGTACCAGTCCGGCCCTGCCCTATAGTATCATATGTGTATGGTAATTTTTCTAGTTGTATGCAGTCTTTGAGTTCTTCCCCATCTGCAGCTCATTATTAAACTATATTATATATATATGTATATATATATATATATATTATATATATATAATATGTATATGTATATATATATATATATTATATATATATATATATAATATATATATATATATATATATATATATATATAATATATATATATATATATATATATAATATATATAATAGTGTCCGATATGTGTGAGTAAGGGTAAAGGTCATCAAGTACACTAAGAATAAATAAAAAATGACTTATGAATGTCAGGCAGAGATGTTGTTAATGTTCTCTTTACTCTTTCTGTAAACTGAACGGATAAGGGGTTGGTTTTCATTCAGTTCTATCAAATTGATATAATTATTTAGTAGCTTGATGCTAATGGTGATGCTATATAAATAGGTATTTTAACATGTTTATAGGGTTTAAGTCTATTTACGGTAATTCTAGTTTAAGTCTATTCGTATTTGTTGTCAAAAGTCACTGTTGTAGCCTTCTCAATAAGCACAAAGAATGGATGTGATCTGGGAAATGGTGTGGTTTACAACATTAAAGGGTGTTTCTTGCTACAAAGATCATATCTGTAATGCTGGGACAGTAAAAATAAGCACTTTTGCAATTGGTTTGTGTTAATTAAATCATTTAGTATAGCAGATATTAGCTAATCTGTGAGTGAAGAGACCTAAATCTGAATCCTGTGGGCAGGCATACCCCTTTGCTGTGATTGGCTGTCTCATATTTAGTTCAGCTCTGGTTGGGACATGCCCCCTGTGTTGTGATTGGCTGCCTGTACTCCCTTCTGAGCTGTGTGAAAATGAAACTGAGACTGGCGTTCTGTGCTGGCTGCTGTCTATGTCTGTGTCTATGTCTCATTTGTTCACTTCCCTCTGAGCTGTGTAATAATGGCTGCTTGATCTCCTCTCAGCTCCACTCAGTGACAGCTCTTTGTGAAGGATCTGGGCAATTACTCATTTTCTCTAGCTGCTAGATTCACTCACCCCATATAACACAGCTTTATACGCTCTGCTCCCCCATCCATATAACACAGCCTTGTACACCCTACTCCTCTTCTACCTCCTGCCTGATAACAGAGGGGGGAGCAGTTTACATTTCTCACATTTGTTTCATCATTTCAGGCTGTATGTAAAGGTGGACAATTGTATATATTATATTCTACTGTATTGTATGGGGAAATGTCTAGAGTGTTATAAGATGTCCTTTACTGTATAAAAGGGGTTAACAGTCAAGAGAGAGTGACAGTTGTGACTGTTAGGGCGAGCAGCCAATCGGAGAGCGAAGGGGCGGAGTGGAGGTCAGGCAGATAGTTATAGAGAGGGGCTTCACCCCCTATAGTGGGTGAGGAGTATAACTTTTTTGTGTATATTGTTCCAGATGAAAGCACAAGAAAGGGGGACTCCTGTCTATCTAGGTGCCAATAGACGGGGAGGCCGGGCAGAAGAGAGCACCCTGACGAAACCTAGTTTTAAGCAGGCACGAGAAGAAAGAAGAAAGTAGAGACCAAAAGACGGGGCCCCTGAAGAGAGTCAAACAACCCAAAATTACAGGTGGGCAGTTTGGGGACTACCAAGAAGTCAAGTACCCTTTGAGGGGAAAAAAAGGGTTGTTTTGGCGAGTTTCCCAACCTTGCAAAGTTGGACGGGGTCAGAACCAAAAGGTTTGGAGAATTTGCCACTGTCCAGAGAAGGGGGGTCAAAAATGTGTGAAAGTAAATGTGCCTTGTTTTCAAACTATGTAACTCCACAAAAAAAATACCATGTTTTAATGCCTGAAGCCCCCCCGGATACTTGTAATTTTTACATACACTACAAAAAAAACACATGATGTTTTTTTCCCTTCCGACATAAAAACAGAAAAAACCCTTACCTTTTAGGTCAATTCCAAATGCCAGAATAAGAAGAGGTTTTTTAAAGGGCATTTTAAATTTACTTTTGCAAAATCAAAAGTTTACTTACATTTTATTAGATTTGATAGCATGCCCCTTTAAAATGTATGACTTGGGTAAACGTTTTGGTTTTCCTTCCCAAGTTTCACAATAGTTGGAGGAATTTTGGCCCCTTTCCATACGAAGCAGGGTTTTTTTGGGTTTTAATTAAAATACATCCACAGGTGTTCTCTAACTCAGGTTTGACAATATCAGAAGCTTCCAAAGACATGACACATCATATGGGCTGTCAAAAGTTTTTAAGGCATAGTAACCCCGTTTGAAAAAAAAGCCTTAAAAATTTCTCCCCTCAATTATTTGGGCATTTGGCAAATATAAATAATTTTGGTTCCCAAATTATCAAAACAGGTAAGTTTTTTTTCTGATTTCGTCAATAGGAGAAAAACGTGTATTTTTATATGTGTATGTAAACTTTGGTTTCAAAATGAAACTACTGGGGGGAAAATATACTTCATCTACATACTGGTGGGCCCCCATAAATTACTAGAGGGAAAAATATTCCTACCAAATACGGGGGGGCCCCAATACTTATAACCCACTGTGGTGACATATAACCTACCCACATACTGGGGGGCCCCCTAAAACACCCCCAACCACTGGAGGCAATACAGAAATTTGGATGAAATTTATCTTTTCTACACTTTCCCTGTTTGGGCATACTTTCAGAACCCACAACCTACTTCTTTTTATTGAACCATTTCTTTCCAACTTGACGTATGCTTTGTGACATTGTCCTGATGGAACACTGTCATCCTTTTTATACCCATAGTACTTGAGTCTATGAAGTAACTCTTCTTGTAGGATACTCTCATACAACTCTGCATTGAGACCACCATCGACCCTGGTCAATTATCCAATGGCCTTGGCTGTAAAACAACCCCATGTCATCAGGCTTCCTCCAATGAACTTAACAGTTCCTTCAATTTCTCAATCTGTTAAGCCGCTTTTCTTTTGTTTCCACCAGACCCATTTGCACCCATCAGAGCCCAGTCTATTGATTGACTCTTGTTTCATTGCTTCAAATTACCCATTTACAATTTTCTATTCTCCACTTTTCATACTTTTTTGCAAACTCAAGCAAATGCTTCTTATGACAATATAAAAGTCGAGGTTTCTTCAGCTTTTTTTTGGCCACCATTCCAGACTTGTGTAATGCACTTCACACAGTGCTTGCATGGATGTTTGTGATCTCACTATTATGAAGCATGTGAGTCAAGAGCCATATTTGTCACATCAGAACTAATAGACCTTGTGATGAGCCGACTTTTGAATGGATGGTTTCCATTTCATATTCTTCCAACTGTCTTGGCCTCACATGATGCAGTTTGGCAATTTTCTTGGCCAAGAGACGCTATCGATGAGCTTGATGATGCGGTTTTTCTTGGGAAATTTTCTTCATGGCTGTTTCTCAATTCGAACCAGTGACCTTTCACTTGGGAATCAACCTAATAACACCTTGAGTTATTAGGGAATGTGAGAACAGATTGTAATTTGTAGTATATAAGAAGAAAAAGATAGTTCCACCACCAGGAGCAGAAGAGTAACAATACAGAATCTGCAAAATTAAGCAGATGCTAAATAGTTGCAAGTCAAATCTGTGTATGAGATAGCCAAGATAATTGTCCATAAAAGGATGGTAGTCTCAAGTTTAAAGTTGTAGTCGATGAGATATGGAGCAAGAAAGTCAAAAGTTCGAAACATTGTTACCCCTTAGCTTGTCAGTGTATCTATCATACTGAGGGTGGTAGGACGCAAGTTTCAACTCAAAGATGAAGTCAACAAACTTCTTTATTTCTCCAATATTAAGAACATGTAGAACAGAAACAACATCCCATTTCTTGACAATCACATAGGAATAAAATTAGTCCTTACTGATGCGTTTTGGGTCGCCATTGACCCTTAGACATAGTGCATCGTACTGAGGGTGCCTATATAGCTATCTACGAAGAGTACCTATATACCTACCTACCTACTAATGGTACTTATATACCTACCTACTGAGGAGACCTATGTACCTACCTCCCTATTGGGTGCTCTATATACCTCCCTAACTAATGGGGGTCTATATAGGATTGATGAGTGACTCCCCATCACCCAGAGCAAGCACCTAGCTTTCCTATCTTAGGAAAGCAGGTTGCGGTGAGGGGTGGGGTGTCACCAGGCTTTCCTATATAGCCCCCATTAGGAAAGTGAATCATAACCCCCCTCCCCCCAGTAGGTTGGAAGGTATATAGGTGCCGGAAAAGTTTGGATTCTAAAATGTTTGTGCAGTAAATTCTGCATAAATGATTTGTGGCTGCGAAAAGTCATCATTGGTGTTCTGGGCTGGATGGAGAAGAAAAAGAAAAGAGAACTGCTCTCATCAGAGGAGCCGTTAGCTGTGAGTCATTGGATGTAACTGCAGTGTAATCAATTGTATGTCTGCAGTGCACCTCCATGCAACTTTTATCTACCACTATATGGTCACTGTATGGTGGTGATATATGTCTGCATAATCTTGTAACTGCAGTGCACTCCAACACTATATCCCTGGTCACTGTATGGTGGTGATATATGTCTGCAGAACTGGTAGTCACATGTGGTGGTCGCATTTGGTCATAGTCTGGCAATATTATTTGGTCCTTAAGTAGTAATATTATTGGATCTTGGTACTGTAGGATTTTCTTTAGTAACAATATGTGTGGTATATTTGTTCCATGTATACTTGTATTATTCGGTAACTGTATGACTATTATTTAGGGCTATTAAACACATGTAGGTGAGAGGTTTTGAAAAAGTAAATTTGTCAGCGCTGATTTTCATTTTACAGTGACTGCTGAGGTGATGCACAGTATCTATGTGGAATACGTGTACAATTATTGACAGGAACATACCTTCTTTATTTGTAAAAATACATTAATAAATTGAGCTTACAGCCACACTATTTTACAGGTAAACTGTTTGAAAACTTTGCAGCCATGATCAATAGAAAATCAAACTGAACGGCATGTCTACACGATCTTCAGTTTCATCCTGGCCACATCTCAGCTGCTCGCCGTCTGCTACGTGAGACCCCCGCCTTACGTAATAGTCATACACACATGCATAACCCAGAGCAATGTCGACTTACTGATGAAAGCCCAAATCATACCAACCCTAGTGAAAAACCTTCCCAATCCCCCCTCTTATATTTGTACACAAATAAAAACACACCAAGGCTGGATTAAATGGCCACAGCAGCCGTTTTATTAACATTAATAAAAAAAAAAAAAATTATAAATAACTTTGTGCAAATTTTGCAACCAAACCAACCAAAAGCACTCACCCAAGCACCAACCATGACACAGCTGAACAATTGGGACTGTGGTTCTTGGAGCCACCCACATGGTCTGGCTACATGACTTTCCTTGTTATTACCGTCAGCCGTCACCTCCAACTTAAGGGCACCAACAGCCACCCCTGGTGACCACTACAACACCTGTCACTCGGGGACCCCACCCTGAAAGAGCCCGACTATCATCAGACCAACCACATGTGCCACCATGTGATTGGGGAGCCATAACTGGTTATAACTCCCCCCCACCAATTCCACTAGCTCCAAGGACCCCAACTGCCCACTGGCTACCATGACATGATCTCGGAAACTGACTGCCTGACACACTTCCCAAACCTCACAAATCCCAATGATAACTGTTGTAAAAAGAGAGGTAGCATGTGTCTAACACTTCTCTTCCTAGGGTGTGACTGCTTCCTGTCTATGTTAGAAGGGCTTATAAAGCCATCCCCATGCTCCTCCCTGTTTCCCGCATGCCGGGTCATGTGGAGGGTACCTCCCCCTGTGCGCTCTCCTTCTCTGGCCCCCACTCTATAGAGCTAATATGTGGAGCCAGGGTGATTATGTCACTGAGTAGTAGCTGCTGTACTCTGTACTCCATATGTTTTCATTAAGGACATATGGTAACTCAACCCACACAAAGAATGATTCATTATTTGCCCAGTTTTGACCTCTCATGGGAGCAGCAATATCCGTTGTTACACAGTCTACAGAAAGGATAAGTGCTGCTCCCCATGGTTTATTGCACAGCTATCAATATTACAAAATGGCATATGAGATCAAACAAGCTTACTTTCCAGCAGAGTAACCACGCAGACAGGCGTTCCTTTTAGCATAAATGTCTCATTTTATCTTGATAATGTTACCGCACGGTTTGCAAAAAGTGTTTGATTTTCCAGTTGTATTACATTGTGTATTAATGATATACTGATTATCTATAGCGTGTTCAGACATTACAGTCAGAACTAGACTATTGATAATGACTGGATATGACACCCCAGTATAGAAACACATTATGTACAGTAGAATCTGCAATGTGTACCTAGATTATCCTCCACTAGTAAAGGGAAAACAAAGCAAGAAAACTAAGAGGACCCATCCGCATTACATTATTAGATGATTTCAGCAAAGACAATCATTCATCATGTAAACTTTAAACAACAAACAGTCATTTTAGCTGACCGATGGCAGGCCGTTCATGTTTACAAAGAAGTTGATTGTGTTTTTTTTTTTTTTAAAGGGGTATTCCCATTTCATTGATTAGCTTTAAATATGTAGGCAAAGGTAAATAAAGATTCATACCAAATATATTGCTGTTCTGATTCTGCTTCCCTTCAAAACTAGATGAGTTCTTATCTCCTGCTTGTGTCACAAGCTTCTCTAGGTTACCAACCACCTCTCTCAGCAGCCCTGGTTGAGATGGGGTTGTCAATGCATGCTGTGTCTTATCAGTAGAACAAGAGCTTGTTTATGCTTCTTACTAACAAACTTTAATCCCTTAGCGCTCTGTAGCCTGTTGTCTTGCTGTTTAAATCCCTATGTTAGCAATGTCTCAGTAGCAGGCTCAGCTAGGAATAGTAGAGCTAAAATGAAAAACAATGCTGTAGGCAGGTGCCCACAAACTGAGCAGGAGGTGGGAGCCTGAAGCTGCATGGGAAGAGCAGACTCAGTAAAACAGCATGGTGAGAACACCCCTTTAAATAGTTGGACAAAATATATTTTGCTCAGGAAAGAACTTTTAGCCCCGGTTCACACGGCTTATTCAAGCCGGAATTGCAAGCCGGATTGCGCTCGCAATTCCGGCTTGAATAAGGGGCGGGTGTGGGGGGCGGGGCTGGAGCGCAGCCCGCCGGCCCCATAGACTTGCATTATCCACGGCGCGTATTGCGCCTGGATAATGTGCAAGTGACTTTCTCCCCACCCGGCGGATTCGCCGAGCGAGGAGGAGCGACGGAATCCACTGTTCTCTATGAGAACGGTGGATTACCGTAATTACTGCGACAGATTGGCACCGTACTGCAGCGCAAATCCGGCGCGCAGTACGGCGCCAATCTGTGGCGAAATAAGCCGTGTGAACGGCCTCTAACCCAAAAACAACCACGTTTTTTGTCGTGCCAGAACTGACTGACCTTGTGATGATCTAACTTGTTGACTTTGATATTTTGCTTGAACTTCCACCTCTTCTCTTTGGAATGGATGGACTTCATTTCATATTCTTCCAGCTGTCATGGCCTCACATGATACAGTTTCGAAATTTCCTTGGCCCAGAGACAACTATTGATGATCTCGATGATGCTGTTTCTCTTTTCTTGGGAAAAAAAAATCTTCTTCTTGGCTGCTCGAACCAGTGACCTTTCACTTGGGAATCAGCCTAATAACACACTGAGCTATTAGAGAATGTGATAACAGATTTTGCTTTGTAGTATACAACAAGAAAAAGATTGTCCTGCCTCCGGAAACAAAACAGTAACAATGCAGATACATGACAAGAATCTGCCTAACTAAGCATGTGCTAAATAGTTGCAAGTCAAATGTATGTGTGAGAGCCAAGATGATGTCTATAAAATTCTGGTAATCTCATGTTCAAAGCTGTAGTGGATGGTGAAATAGGGAGCCTGAAAGTCTCAAGTCCAAAAAAGTGTTACCCTTTTGCTTATCAGTGTATATGAATTAGGCTGTATCTATCTAGGTTCTATCTTTGTGATCACTCATACTTTATTGTGCTGACCCAGTCACATCTAATATCTGTACTAGATCATGAATTACATATAATGCAATCTTGATATTAATAGTGCATATACCATTATGTTTACTAGTTAGGGATACATACAATTTTAACATCTTTAAGGTAATAAAATATTTATGTATATATTGTTGTTTCTCAGTTACATTATCTGCTTATGTAATCTTAGCACTTCTAATTTTGTGGAGATGGGGTGTCACCAAATTTTCATGAATTTCCTCTTATAACCTGTATTATTTTATGAAATGTTAATAAATATGAATTGTATCGCTGTAATGATTCTGTATGGATTATTTGTTTTGTACTATAATTGTAAGTTAGCCACTACATACTGTATGGTCCAGTTAAATTCCACCTTTGCATTAGGATTGAAATATTACATCCATTGTCTTATAGTATGATCGATCTGCTATTTTTTGTTGTTATCACTCTCATAAATATGGTTATCTTTAGGCTCTGTCTAGGATTGGTGACTTCTTACATCCATTTTCATTGCCTTGTTTGTCTAAATGACATTTGATTATGGACATAATTGGATTACGGTTGAATCAATATTACAGAATTGTCTAAATTCATGAATGATCTTGACAGATGCGGTGTGCAGTAGACAGTAAAACATAGCTAGTCATGTCTTCCAATTCAGTGCAGACAACATTGTCCATTCCATCCATCACTTCACAAATCTTACACCTGTAATTGTCATCCAGTTTTACAATGAAGTCTGGAAAAGCAGAAAACCGATGCAATGTGTGGCTACTTTGTTGTCTATTCCATAAGTTTTCTGCCATACTTAAAAAAAGACAGAATGCAAAAAACACATACAGTTGAAAACAGAAGTTTATAATACACTATATAAAAGACACTTATGCATTTTTTTCTCATTATCTGACATGAAATCAAAATAAACTTTACCTGTTTTAGGTCACTTAGGATTACCAAAATTATTTATATTTGCCAACTGCCGGATAATAAGAGAGAATTTTAAGGCATTTTAATTACTTTCTGCAAAGTCAAAAGTTTACAAACACTCGGATTACTATGTCTTTAAACAATTTGGGACAGCCCATATGATGATGTCATGTCTTTGGAAGCGTCTGACAGGTTTATTGGCAACATCTGAGTTAATTGGAGATGCATCTGTGGATGTATTTTTTAAAGCATACCAGAAACACACTGCTTCTGTGTGTAACATCATGGGAAAGTCTAAAGAAATCAGCCTAGATATCAGGAAGAGAATTGTTGACTTTTACAAGTCTGGTTCATTACTGAAGGTGCCTCGTTCATCTGTACAAACAATCATATGTAAGTACTAAAAAACTATAAGGAAAAAAATAAAATATGTAAAATAATGATAAAGGCAGCAAAGCTGGAGGTAGAAAGACATATTGCCTTAGTAAGTAAAAGTAACCCCAAAATATTTTTTAACCATATAAATAGTAAAAAGATTAAAACAGAAAATGTTGGCCCCTTGAAAAGTATTGACGGAGAGACTGTAGAGGTCGATGAGAAAAAAGCAAACCTATTAAACAATTTTTTCTTCACTGTATTTACCGAGGAGGATGACCTTCCTGTTCATGAGCAGAGGGAAGAGGTAAAATCCAACTTAAATGATTCTTGTCTAACCCAAGAAGAAGTGCAGCTCCGTCTTAAGAAGATTAAAAAAGACAAATTCCCAGGTCCTGATGGCATGGGAGTTAAGTAGTGTCATAGATAGGCCCCTATTCTTAATATTTATGGACTGTCTAATAACGGGGTATGTCCCAAAGGATTGGCGCATAGCAAATGTGGTACCAATATTAAAAAAGGGGTCAAAAAGTTATCCTAGAAACTATAGGCCAGTGAGTTTAACCTCTGTTGTGGGTAAGATGGTATTCTGGACTATCTCACTGAAAATAAATGTCTAATGCCGTTCCAGCATGGGTTTATGAAGGATCGGTCTTGTCAAACTAATCTCATCAGCTTCTATGAAGAAGTTAGTTCTAGACTGGATCTGGGCGAAGCATTGAATGTAATATATCTAGATTTCTCTAAAGAATTTGATACTGTGCCACATAAAAGGTTGGTAAGTAAAATGAGAATGCCACTCTATACAGCTAATTTGCAGATATTTGGTTTGCCTACATAATTATTTCCTCTGTATTTGTGTATACACCACTGCGACACAGAGACTTCCATCTAGACGCAGCGGTATGTTGATTTTCTGTTGTATTTTTGTTTCTTACTCTTTGATTGAAATACAATAAATACACAGTTTAAAAAAAAATGAGAATGCTAGCACTGGGGGAAAATGTGTGCAAGTGGGTAAGCAACTTTCTCAGTGATAGAAAACAAAGGGTGGCAATTAACGGTACAAACTCAGACTGGATTCCTGTTACTAGCGGGGTACCACAGGGGTCAGTATTGGGTCCTATCCTTTATAATATTTTCATTAATGATCTTACACATGAATTGCACAGTAAAATATCGATCTTTGCAGATGATTCTAAGTCTGTAAAGTAATCAACACAATAGAGGATAATGTGATATTACAAAGGGATCTGGATAAGTTGCAGGCTTGGGCAGAGAAATGGCAGATGAGGTTTAACACAGATAAATGCAAGATTATGCACCTGGGGAGGAAAAATCCATTACATGATTACATGTTAAATGGAAAAATGCTGGGTAAAAGTGACAATGAGAATCCTGGTGGACAGTAAACTTAATTGTAGCAGCCAGTTTCAGGCAGAAGTTGCCAAGACAAATAGCATTATGGGGATTATTAAAAAAGGTGCATAGATGCACATGTTGAGAACATTATTCTCCCAATATACAGGTCACTGGTTAGACCACACATGGAATATTGTTTACAGTTTTGGGCTCCTGTGCACAGGAAAGACATCGTAGAGCTACAAAGGCAGGCAACAAAAATAATAAAAGGCCTGGGTGGACTGCAATACCCAGAAAGATTAGCAAGATTATGGTTACTTAATTTAGAGAAAAGACGGCTTTGAGGGGGACATAATAAGTATGTATAAATATATTAAAGGTCAATATAGAGATCTCTCTCAAGATTTATTTATACCCAGGACTTTATTAAGAACGATGGGGGCATCCTCTACGTCTTGAGGAAAGAAGGTCCTACATAAACATAGAAAGGGATTCTTTACTGTAAGAGCAGTGAGACTGTGGACCTCTCTGCCAGAGGAAATTGTCATGGTGAATTCAATAACAGAGTTCCAAAAGGGTCTGGATGCATTTCTTTAGCATAATAATATAACAAGTTATAGTGACTAGGATTCTGGAGAGGGTTCGTTGAGCCAGGGATTATTCCAATTGCCAGATTGGAGTCGGGAAGGAATTTTTTCCCTAAAATGAGGACAATTGGCTCCTGCCTCATTGAGGTTTTTTGCCTTCCTCTGGATCAACATTTTAGCACAACAAGCTGAAATGGATGGAAGGCTTGTCTTTTTTCAGCCTTGCAAACTATGTAACTATGTACAAACAACATGGGAATGTCCAGCCATCATACCACTCTGGAAGGAGATTTGTTCTGTGTCTCAGGGATAAACGTGCTTTGGTCATGTGCATATCAAACAAGAACAAAAGCAAAAGACATTGTGAAGATGCTGGCGAAAGCTGATAAGATTGTGTCATTATCCACAGTGAAAAGAGTAATGTATCAACATTGGTTGAAAGGCCACTCTGCCAACAAGAAGCTATTACTCCAGAAGAAACATATAAAAGTCAGATTAATGTTTGCAAATACCAAGAGGAACAAAGACCTACATTTTTGGAGACATGTCCTGTGCTCTGACAAATCTAAAATTTAACTATTTGGCCATGATAACCATTTTGATCTAATTTGTGGAATGTGCTTGAGAAACAAGTCATGGAGGCCCTACCTTGCAACTTGCAGGACATAAAGGATCTATTGATTTTGTTCAATATATATCGTAGGACAGATACAATATTACGCATATGGTTTCAATAGTATAGCTAATTGTTTTGTTGCATTTGCTTTTTATTATATACAAAAAAAAAAAAGTCCATTAAGACTCACCCAGGTGTAGCTGCATTAAATTACTATCCTTGGATCAGTTCAAGTACTTCACAGCATGGAGCCTTACTGGCTTGAATCGCATCAAGACATATATCCTTCAATCCAGCTGGTTAGTACTAAACTTTTATTATTAAATGCTTATATATACAAACAAATAAAACGTGAATAAAGCATCCGCTGACGCGTTTCGCCTGTGTAGTGGCCATGTTCACAGCAATGCACACCATACAACAGTTACCATTTAAAATACATTCAATCCTTGTAGATTGTAAGCCCTCATGGGCAGGGATCTCTCTCCTTCTGTACCAGTTGTTAGTTATTAATCATCACCTTTGTACTTGTTTGATCTTGTTTGATGTTATGTATGCAACCCGAATGTACAGCAATTTGGAATTAAGGGCGCTCTAAAATAAATAAATACATAAATAATAATAATAATAATAATAATAATAATAATAATATATTAAAAACCAATGGGAAAGTCCTTCCTGTGACATCAACCTAAGAAAAAGGTAGCCCCTACTAGTGCAGAACTTCTTGGACACAACTGAGACACACTTAGGTGGCTAAGAAAGAAAAAAAAACACACACATACAAAGTATGTGCTAAAGAGGTAAAACACATATTAATGTATCCATAACAAATCATATTTAATGCAGAAAGACCTACATTTATTTACACAGAGGATTTCCTAAATAAATGGAATAACATATTAACAGAGTGCTATATGTCATTGATTAATTTAATAATTATGTTTGAATTCACTAAACTTGATGAACTCAATAAAGAAATAGAAGACACAAAAATAAAAGTGGATAGCTGTAATCAGCATAAAGAATATGATTTATAGAGGAAAAGAAAAAAACAGGAGGGGGCGCACAATAGTGTAATACCATACAGTGATAGAAAAATATAGTGAGGGTTGCCAACTCACCTGGATTGGTTGTGCTACAATCTGAGGCACAACACTCTAAATCGTTTACAGGGCCTTGTCACGGCAGCCTTGGTCACAAAGTGAAGTCCAGGTGAATCTCTGGCTATGGTAGTGGAGAAAACCCCTAGGGGATAGGTGGACCCGGCGCCCTTTGATCAGAAGACTTGTCAGGACTGAATTAGTGTTTAAAAGGATTATCTTTATTCCAAAGCTGTAGGAGACTCAGGCTCTCACAGGGTTAAAACAAAAGACAATATGCACAGGCTCAACGCGTTGCATGGAAGCGTGGGTATTCCACGAGAAACGCGTTGAGCCTGTGCATATTGTTTTTTGTTTTAACCCTGTGAGAGCCTGAGTCTCCTGTAGCTTTGGAATAAAGATAATCCTCTTAAACACTAATTCAGTCCTGACAAGTCTTCTGATCAAAGGGCGCCGGGTCCACCTATCCCCTAGTGGATTTCTCCACGAATATGATTTATATATGGAGCGCATAAAAAAAAGATGATAAATTGTAAAATACCATAATGGAGACCAAAAAGAAAGAGTCAACGTGATCTTGAGGACTATAGAAATGAAAAGGTATATACATGGCGAAAAGAGTCCCAAACAAGACATCCAAGATCTATTTTAAGACAGATACTGGTTGTGAGGAAAATTGACACAAAATGACAAGTCACCCCCTCTCCCCATTCCAACTTCATAACGCAAGTCAGAAATCTCACAAGCTCCACTTGTGTCACAGGAAGCCATTAATTATGCTGGAGACATTCAGACCCAGCGAACAAAGGACTGAGAGGAGATCATCCTAGCAGGAGTTCGGCACAACAAAGAACCCTCAAAGACCCAAGCCAGACACAAAGGCCCCGATATTTCATAAAGATTTATGAGAGAATTGTGTATTCGAGGTCCACTGCATTTTCATATTTTAAAATATGAAACGCCCCACGCATATAGCTGCCACTCCCATGTTCGTAGTGTTACGGTCTGGAGGTGGATCCACTGGACCACCGCAGGCGATGGCGTAAGCCCACACCAGGGAGTGGAATCTAAGTGGGACCCGGTATTCACCAGAGCCCGCCGCAAAGCGGGATGGTCTTGCTGCGGCGGGTTTCCACCAGGTCACTACCACTGGCGGGGCTTGCCTGCGGTGGCGGCCAAGAGTGCAAGGTACAGTAACGGCAGGCAGGCTCGTGGTCATAGACAGGCAGGAGGTCAGGACAGGCGGCTCTGGTTCATAGACGGTAGACAAGCAGGAGGTCAGGGCAGACGGCAAGGTTCGTAGACGGTAAACGTAAGCAGAGAGTCGGTACACGGTAAGGCAAGACAAGAATGCTCTGGAACACTTTCACCATGGGAATATACACCAAGGATCCAGCGAGGGCCGGCAGGAAGTGGCCGAACTTAAATAGGAGCAGTGCCCGGCAATGACCAATTACCGGCGCACTGCCCCTTTAAATTTCAAACAGCTGGGCCGCGCGCGCCCCAGGGGCGGAGCCATGCGCCGGGAACTGAAGACAGGCTGAGCAGCAGCATGGCCGGGTAAGTGAACGCCGGCTAGGACAGGGACACGAGCGGACCCCGAACCCGACGTGCGGGACGAGGCTCCGCTGGGAGCAGGGGCACGGGCGCGCCTGCGACCCGGGACAGGGGTCGCAGGGGCATCCGTGACACGTAGGAGGCAGGGTAAGGGAGAAATCCAAAGCTAGCCTAGAAACCAAGTAGGATAGGCATGTGTGGTACCAGGCCGTACCTTAGGCCCATCCGGTTCCGATGGTACCACTGGTTCACTTCTGCGCTAAGGCCCTGCCGCAGTATGGCACATTTTGTGTTTCAGCCAAAAAACTGCATGACCTTAAGAGGGAGGAGTGTGCAGGCTGTCCCAGGGACATGAGAGGAAGTGTAGGGGGCTATCTCAGTACTGTTAAAAGCAGAATCCCAGGCTTGCCCATTGTTGTTCTTTGGAGGGGCCGGGGGGGGGTACCTGACACCAGCATCCCAGGAGCACCCACACAGACACAAGGCCACATTAAACCCCCCATGTGGGCCCAGAACCAAGCCAACCTAAGGTAACTAGACCCATCTTGCTTCTTCTTTGTTTGTAACCATATCCATATTTGCACCTCTGACCGATAGCTGTATAGTATTGTCCCTGTGTATATATTGTCTGTCTAGTGCACCCTTCAAGGCGAATTAACTCTATAAATTTTAATCTGAGCTAGACTGTTGTCTTGATAATTGACCTCACCCGCCTTATACTCGATCTTTAAAATATAGCTACCACAAGGCTGGTTCCTGGCCTTGTCGTAAGTCGGTAACGGACCGGTCTTATAACCAATGAGGGACTGGTGGCAGTTTACTGGGCTGACAGAGCTCTTTTTAACCAGTGTGGGTAAACAGATATCTCCCAGCCATTCAGGGTTGTGGGCGAGTAGGGTGTCCTCTCGCACTTCTTGGGTCTTCCTGTGCCCGTGTGGACAGGGGTTAACTGTGAAACTGTATCTGGCTGACCTTGTCACAATACACCCCAAGTCAGGCTGTCGACCCTCGAGTGGGCCGGCGGGGTTTTCCTGACAGTGGTATTAACACCGACTATCTTAACTATGCCAAAAACTGAAACTTTACACAAAGGACTCAACTATATACCAGCTCAGGACTTTGATCTATTCCAGACCCTATTGGACATTAATCATTTTGCCAAACTTTTGACAGTTAAAAGGCACTTTTTTTTGTATGCAGAGAGATAAAGAAGAAAAAACATCCAATAGTGAGTAACCAGTACTGCAGACTATAAATAATGAATATAATGATTTAATGTTTGATGAGCAAATGTCATTAAATATACTGAGTGAGTTACCGCAAGATAATTATACGGATTTTGAAGATGTTGACGAAAGTCAAATAATATATCTAACCCACTTTTTATCCCCATAAATATAGAGTTCCTGCCCTTGCTGCCTTCCAGAGTGTAATGTAGCATGACTTCATGAGCTTAAAAAATAAAATTGCTAAAAGAAAAAATGGTACCAATAATTATAACATGACAAAGAGACAACAATCAAGAAAGCAGACAAGGGTGGGACCACAGTAAAATTGGATGCAAGGTTGTATGAAAAGCAAGTATACTGCATACTTGATGATACTAAAACATATCGCAAACTTAAAACTGACCCCACAAAAACTATGCAGGAAAAGCGTAATACTTTGTTAGGGGAAGGACTGGCATTAGTAGCTATAAACCTCAAACAAAGAGAATACCTTTTTGAAAAAAACAAAACAAAAACAAAAAAAAACAAAACAGTGGTGCACCTGCTATATGGAGTCCAAAAGATAAAGATCTTTTTCCTCCCCCTCTTCATCCTATCACTGCAGGGAATAATTCCTTATGTGAAAAACTAAGTATGTGGTTGGATAAGTACCTCCAACCTTTAGTGCAATGGACACCTAACAACATATGGGTAAGCTGTGATGTGCAAAGTCTATACTCTAGCACTCCCCATGATGCAGCCCTTATAGCCTTAAAATTTCCTTTGGAAACATTTAGCAGGTACTCAGAAGGTTTACAAACTTTTATAATACTCTGTACAGAATTTTTGCTGAAGAATAACTATTTCATGTTTAATGATGAGTTTTACCTGCAATTGATGGGAGAACCCATGGGGGCTATTTCCTCATCCTCTGTCGAAAATCTTTTTATAGCATGGTGGGAGCACCATGCCATTTTTAATACTAATACTCCATTTTTGTGATAGCATGCTCATATCATATATCAATGACAATACAATTAATCTCCGGTTTACCTATATTATCCAGTAGTCTAATATGCCTTTTTTAGATGTCCATTTAATAGGAGACCCTCACATGGTAAAGTATATACTTCCCTGTTTAGAAAACCCTTAAGTGGCAACACAATGTTGCAAGCTAGTAGTTGACACCCTGTTCACATCATTAACCCCTTACCGATATTGGACGTATGAGTACATCCTAATGTCGGTAAGGGGCCGTTCACACAGCTTATTTCGGCACGGATTGGCGCCGTACTGCGCACCGGATTTGCGCTGCAGTATGGTGCCAATCCGTCGCAGTAATTACGGTAATCCACCGTTCTCATAGAGAACAGTGGATTCCGTTGCTCCTCCCTGCTCGGCGAATCCGCCAGGCGGGGAGAAACTGACATGCACATTATCCATGTGCAATACGCGCTGTGGATAATGGAAGTCTATGGGGCCGGCGGGCCGCGCCCCCGCCCCTTATTCAAGTCGGATTTGCGAGCGCAATCCGGCTCGCAATCCGTCTTGAATAAGCCGTGTGAACACGGCCTAAGGGGCTTTGTAGCGGGATTGCAGTTTGCAGTGCTAAAAATTGTGGGCCCAGATTGCTTATCATGGCAGCTGGAAGCCTTGTGAAGACTTCCATCTCTGCCATGTTTTCATTTTTGCTTATGGCCCCAGGTAGGAAGTGGCGAAACCGCCATCTAGGTACAACCTAATACATTGTATTATGATGCATTGGACTGTATATATGATCGTGCCCTATAGTGGTGAATCACCCTAAGGGAACTCAAGGTTAAAGTACAAAAAAATATTTTTTAAAGTGTAAAAAAATAAATTAAAAAAAAGTGATTTGGTATCGCCGCATCTGAAAAAGTCTGATCTATTCAAATATAACATAATTTTTGCCGTACGTTGAACACTGTAGAAGAAATAAAATTCCAAACGCCAAAATTGTGGGTTTTTGGTCATTTCACGTTTCATAAAAATTGGAAGAAATGTAATCAAAAAAGTCGCATGTGTTCCGATCTGGTACCAATAAAAAGTACACTTCAGCCCACAAAAAATGCCTCTCACGCAAGTCTGTGTTAGTAAAAAAAAAAGTTATTGGCCGCAGAAAAAGGTGCCGCGGCACAATTTCAAGAATAGAAAATGTTTAGAATTTTTGTTACGGCGCCAAAGCATAAGGGAAACCCTACATGTTTGGTATTACCAGATGTATATTAAACTATAGAATACAGAGAATACATAATTTTTACCTAAGATCGAACGCCGTAAAAACAAAACTTCCACAAAAATTGAGCAAGTACATTTATTTATCACATTTTACCCCTCTTACAATTTTTTTTTGTGGTTTCCTAATATGTTCCATGGCAATAAGAATAACGTCATTAGAAAGTACATCTTGTCCCTCAAAATAAAATCCCTCATATGTCTATGTAGATGAAAAAAATGAAAAAGTTATGGCTCTAGAAAGGCGGGAAGGGAACAACTAATGTGAAAAAAAATAGGACTTGGTGTTAAGGAGTTGTGCCATACCGCAAAGGGAATATATACAAGTCAAAAGAGCTTGCACTAGAGAGGAGGATTTTGAAAAAGAAAAAAAATCAGATTGATAATAGATTAAAAGCAAGAAGCTACAGTGACAAACTATTAAGTAAAGCTTATGAAAAAATCAAATATGAAACACAGGAGTCACTTTTAAATAAACAAAATTTAAAACACTCAGAAATTTGGTGTTTTCTACCAATTTCAGTATGAATGCTAATGAGATCAAAAAGAAATTTTACAAAACTTAAAGGGGTTTTGTCATGAAGTAAAATTGACGTGGGAAGTTTGTACATTAAATAATAAACATTTTCACCATTATTAAAAATCGTGCACCATTTTTGTTTTAGCTGCTCCTTTAGTGATCCATTGTTTACAGCTCGTCTCAAGGGGATACGACCAGGGCTGAGAGCTCCTCAGTCCTGGTCAGACATGCTCAGACATCACCTCTACTCTCAGGCAGCTACTGAGTGTTCAAACCCGGAGTGCTGTCATTCTACTCCCGTCTTCTGTACTCCTTAGTCATTAGTGAAACAGTGCAAATACATTAAAAAAGAAACCTCAATGAGGAATGTGCATTGATAAAGAAAAATAAAATCCACAAGTTTGGAACCCTGCAGGGATTTGAACCGAGGACCCTTGTGCCTGGAGGCAAAAGTTTTACCTCTAAGCTACAATGTACACATAACACATAATGCATACATAAACAGACCTTTCTTTAACTAGAGAGAGGACAGGCCTGGTGATGTCATCCTGCTGGCTTACATGATACGCAATTCACACAAATCACACACCCCTTCTGAGCACACAGAGCTGAAGAGCTCTGAACAGCATTCTAGCTGTTAATTTGCTGAGGTAATCTGGAGAAATTTCACCCCATGCTTCCAGAAGACCCTCCCACAGGTTGGATTGGCTTGATGGGCTTGATGGGCACTTTTTGCGTACCATACAGTCAAGCTGCTCCCACAACAGCTCAATGGGATTGAGATCTGGTGACTGCGCTTGCCACTCCATTACAGATAGAATACCAGCTGCATGCTTCTTCCCTAAATAGTTCTTGCATAATTTGGAGGTGTGCTTTGGGTCATTATCCTGTTGCAGGATGAAATTGGCTCCAAACAAGCGCTGTCCATAGGGTATGGCATGGCGTTACAAAATGCAGTGATAGCCTTCCTTATTCAAAATCCCTTTTACCTTGTACAAATCTCTTTTCTTTGCCACTCTGCCCTGAAGGCCAGCATCCCGGAGTCACCTCTTCACTGTAGATGTTGACACTGGCGATTTGCGGGTACTATTTAATGAAGCTGTCAGGTGAGGACCTGCGAGGTGTTGATTTCTCAAACTAGAGACTCTAATGTCTTGTTGCTCAGTTGTGCAGCGGGCCTCCCACTTCTCTTTCTACTCTGGTTAGAGCCTGTTTGTGCTCTCCTATGAAGGGAGTAGTACACACGGTTGTAGGAAACCTTCATCTCTCAGCACAAGAATAGACTGTCGAGTTTCACATGAAAGTTCTCTTTTTCTGGCCATTTTGTGAATTTAGTCGAACCAACAAATGTAATGCTCCAGATTCTCAACTAGCTCAAAGGAAGTTAGGTTTTATAGCTTCTGTAATCTGCAAAACTGTTTTCATCTGTGCTAACATACTTGCACAAGGGTTTTCAAGGGTGTTCAAAATATCCAATAGCTTTCTTACTCAGCTAGCAAACACAATGTACCATTAGAACACTGGAGTGGTTGTTGGAAATGGACCACTAAACACCTATGTAGATATTGCATTAACAATATTATATTTGCAGCTTGAATAGTCATTTACCACATTAACAATGTATAGAGTGTATTTCTGATTCATTTAATGTTAGGTTCATTGAAAAAAACTGTGCTTTTCTTTCAAAAATAAGGAGATTTCTAAGTGGCCCCAAACTTTTGAATGATAATGTATACAGTTGAAACCAGTAGTTTACATACACTATATAAAAAGACACATATGCTTGCTTTTCTCACTATCCAACATGAAATCAGAATAAACCTTACCCGTTTTAGGTCATATAGGATTACTAAAATTATTTATATTTGCCAAATGCCAGAATAATGAGAGAGAGAATTTTTTAAGGTATTTTTATTACTTTCTGCAAAGTCAAAATTTTTACATACATTTCCTTAGTATTTGGTAGCATTGCCCTTAAACTGTAGGACTTGGGTGAAACGTTTTGGATATCCTTCCACAAGCTTCTCACAATAGTTGGTAGAAATTTTGGCCCATTCCTCCTGATAGAACAGAGTAACTGAGCCATGTTTGTAGTTTGCCTTGCTCACACCTGCCTTTTCAGCCTTGCTCATAAATTTTCAGTAGGATTGAGATCAGGACATTGTGATGGTCACTCTAAAACATTGACTTGGTTATCCATTATTCTGGTATTTGTCAAATATAAATAATTTTAATAATCCTAATTTACCTAAAATGTGTAAGGTTTATTCTAATTTCATGTCAGTTAGTGAGAAAACATTCATATGTGTCTTTTTATATAGTATATGTAAACTTCTAGTTTCAACTATATATTAATTTGCTCTATTTCCAGTATACATCTTGTAGGTTTTTTTTGTTTTTCTTCTTACATTTTTTATTTGTTTCATTTTATTTTTTATTTTTTGCGTAAATGTAAGGTACTCTAATTATCTAAGTTTTAAAAATGATTTGTTATGCATACCTTAACATGTGCTTTACTTCTTTAGCACATACTTTGTATTTGTTTGTTCTTTTTTTTTCTGAGTTACCTAGGTTTCAGTTGTGTCCAAGAAGCCCTGTACTAGTAGGGGTTAACTTTTTCTTGGGTTGATGTCACAGGAAGGACTTTCCCCTTGCTTTTTAATATATTTTTTTTTTTCAAATTCAAGAGCTTTATTAAATGAAGAAGAACAGGTACAGCATACATTAATGATGTGAAAGGGATTATGAGAAGCAGTTACAGCGTATTTATGCATTGTTTAAACATAACCAGATAATTTTCTCATATCATAAACATGAAACAGGTACTATATATGTCAAAATACAACATAAGAATATACTGTGGTTCAGATGATCTAATCGTTTTATCGATCTATCAGTGATATATCATTACATTGACTAACAAGAGGCTTGCAATCGATGCTTTTTTCCCAAAAAAGGAAAAAACAAAACACAAAATAAAAAAAAATAAAAAAAAACCAAACAACAAAGCAACGAGAACACTGAACAGTTGTCGGCATCACGGAGGTTCTAGGCAGCAATCATATGTTCTCGAATACATTCTTACATAAGGGGGAGAATAAAGGATGTTACTATGTTGCAGAACCGGAGAAAATGGCAGTAGAACAATAGCACCCTATAGGCCCAGAGGTTCCCAGTTACCTCTTTCCACTATACATGAGTTACTGAAGGGCGGCATATTCCTGAGATTCACAAAATTAAAGCCATCCCCTCCATGTTCTATAGTATTTATCCATAGATTGCTTCGCTTTAGCGCTCAGCTCTTCCATAACGTGAAGTGCAAATTTCCTTAAACCCGGCAAGATGGTTGGGAAAGGTCGTAGTTCTCCAAAGTCTGGGGTCAACATTTTAGCCCTTTAACAAAAATT
>JAODAL010016884.1:0-79358 GCA_025379985.1 Phyllomedusa bahiana
CCTTCATCCTCCTGTACAAATCACTCCTCCTCCTGTCATCCCCCTGTACACATCACTCCTCCTCCTGTCATCCCCCTGTACACATCACTCCTCCTGTCATCCTCCTGTACACATCACTCCTCCTCCTGTCATCCCCCTGTACACAGCACCCCCTCCCCTTTTATCCCCCTGTACACACACTCCTCCTCCTGTCATCCCCCTGTACACATCACCCTCCCCCTGTCATCCCCCTTTACATCCTCCCCTCCGTCATCCCCTGATCATCACTCCTCCTCCTGTCATCCCCCTGTACACATCACTCCTCCTCCTGTCATCCTCCTGTACACATCACTCCTCCTGTCATCCTCCTGTACACATCACTCCTCCTGTCATCCCCCTGTACACATCACTCCTCCTCCTGTCATCCCCCCTGTACACATCACATTCCCCGTCATCCCCCCCTTTCACATCATCCTCCTGTCATCCCCCTGTACACACCACTCCTCCTCCTGTCATCCCCCTGTACACATCCTCCCTCCTGCATCCCCCCTGTACACACACCCCTCCTCCTGTCATCCCCCCTGTACACATCACTCCTCCTCCTGTCATCCCCCTGTACACATCACTCCTCCTCCTGTCATCCTCCTGTACACATCACTCCTCCTCCTGTCATCCCCCTGTACACATCACTCCTCCCCTGTATCCCCTTAAACCCTCACTCCTCCTGTCATCCCCTGAACCATCACTCCCCTCCTTTTATCCCCCCCTGTACACATCACTCCTCCCCTGCATCCCCCTTACACATCCCCTCCCCTGTCATCCCCTGACACAACTCCTCCTCCTGTCCTCCCCCTGTACACATCACTCCTCCTCCTGTCATCCCCCTGTACACATCACTCCTCCTGTCATCCCCCTGTACACATACTCCCCTCCTGTCTCCCCCGGTAAAAATCATCACTCCTCCCCCCGTCTCCCCCTGTACACTCATTTCCCCCCTCCCCCCACAATCCCCTCCCCTCCGTCATCCCCCTTACACATCCTCCTCCTCCCGTACCCCTTCACACCTCCTCCTGTCATCCTCCTTCCCCCTGGAACACCCCCTCCGTCATCCCCCTGTACACATCACTCCCCCTCCCATCATCCTCCTCCCCCCTGTACACATCACTCCTCCTCCTGTCATCCCCCTGTACACATCACTCCCCCCCTCCCCTACCTCCCCCTCCTTTTCATCCCCCTGTACCATCCTCCTCCTGTCATCCTCCTGTACACATCACTCCTCCTGTCATCCCCCTGTACACATCACTCCTCCTCCTGTCATCCCCCTGTACACATCACTCCTCCTCCTGTCATCCCCCTGTACACATCACTCCTCCTCCTGTCATCCCCCTTCCTCCTCCCCCGTCATCCCCGTAACATCACCTCCCCCTGTCTCCTCCCTTTCACATCCCACCTCCCCCGGGCTCCCCTGTACCATCACTCCTCCCCTTTCCCCCCCCCGACACTCACTCCTCCCCCGTCTCCCCCTTACACATCACCCTCCGTCATCCCCCTGTAACCCCACTCCTCATCCTGTCATCCCCCTGTACACATCACTCCTCCTGTCACCCCCCTGTACACATCACTCCTCCCCCTGTCACCCCCCTGACCCCACACTCCCCTTCGTCACCCCTGTACACATCACTCCTCCTCCTGTCATCCCCTGTACACATCATCCCCTCCTTAAACAATCACCCTCCCCGTCCATCCCCTTTTACAATACTCCTCCTCCTGTCATCCCCCTTTCCCCAAACACCCCCCCTTTTACCCTTGTACACATCACTCCTCCTGTCATCCTCCTGTACACATCACTCCTCCCCTGCATCCCCCTGTACACCCTCCTCCTCCTGTCATCCCCCTGTACACATCACTCCTCCTCCTGTCATCCTCCTGTACACATCACTCCTCCTCCTGTCATCCCCCTGTACACATCACTCCTCCTCCTGTCATCCCCCTGTACACATCACTCCTCCTCCTGTCATCCCCCTGTACACATCACTCCTCCTCCTGTCATCCCCCTGTACACATCACTCCTCCTGTCATCCTCCTGTACACATCACTCCTCCTGTCATCCTCCTGTACACATCACTCCTCCTGTCATCCTCCTGTACACATCACTCCTCCTCCTGTCATCCTCCTGTACACATCACTCCTCCTCCTGTCATCCCCCTGTACACATCACTCCTCCTCCTGTCATCCCCCTGTACACATCACTCCTCCTGTCATCCCCCTGTACACATCACTCCTCCTCCTGTCATCCTCCTGTACACATCACTCCTCCTCCTGTCATCCTCCTGTACACATCACTCCTCCTCCTGTACACATCACTCCTCCTCCTGTCATCCCCCTGTACACATCACTCCTCCTCCTGTCATCCCCCTGTACACATCACTCCTCCTCCTGTCATCCCCCTGTACACATCACTCCTCCTGTCATCCCCCTGTACACATCACTCCTCCTCCTGTCATCCCCCTGTACACATCACTCCTCCTCCTGTCATCCCCCTGTACACATCACTCCTCCTGTCATCCCCCTGTACACATCACTCCTCCTCCTGTCATCCCCCTGTACACATCACTCCTCCTGTCATCCCCCTGTACACATCACTCCTCCTCCTGTCATCCCCCTGTACACATCACTCCTCCTCCTGTCATCCCCTGTAACATCAATCCTCCTGTCACCCCCGACACACACTCCCCCCTTCATCCCCCCTTTCCATCACCCCCTCCTCCTGTCATCCCTGTACCTCCTCCCCTCCTGTATCCCCCTTAAACCCTCACCCCTCCCCCTGTCATCCCCCTGTAAACACATCCCCCCCTGCATCCTCCGTACACTCACTCCTCCTGTCTCCCCCTGTACACATACTCCCCTTCCCTCCCCTGTACAACATCCCTTCCTGTATCCCCCCCTTTAAAATCACCCCCCCTCCTGTATCCCTGACACATCACTCCTCCTCCTGTCATCCCCCCTACACATCACTCCCCTCCTTTTATTTCCCCTGTACACATCACTCCCCCTTTCCCCCCTCCCGTACACACACTCCCCCTCCCATCCCCCTGTACACATCATCCTCCTTGGGATCCCCGTACACATCACTCCTTCCTGTCTCCCCCCGTACACATCCTCCTCCTCCGTCATCTCCTGACACACCCCTCCTCCCCCTGTCATATCCCCGGTATTATACCCTCCTCCTCCTGTCATCCCCCTGTACACATCACTCCTCCTCCTGTACACATCACTCCTCCTCCTGTACACATCACTCCTCCTGTCATCCCCCTGTTAAACCCTCATCCCCTTTGTCATCCCCCCTGTACACACCACTCCTCCTGTCATCCCCCTGTACACATCACTCCCCCTCCTGTCATCCTCCTGTACACATCACTCCTCCTGTCATCCTCCTGTAAACACACTCCTACTAGCGTGTCATCCCCCTGTACACATGCCACACCTCCTTACACTCCTGTCATTTCCCCCTGTGCACATCATCCTCCTCCCTGTCATCTCCTGTAAACCTCACTCCTCCTCCTGTCATCCCCCTGTACACATCACTCCTCCTGTCATCCCCCTGTACACATCACTCCCCTCCTGTCATCCCCCTGTACACATCACTCCTCCTGCGTGTCGCAGTCCATCCTGTACCACATCACTGCCTACACTGTCTGATCAATCCCCTGATCTGGGTACACATCATTGTATCCTAACGGCCCTCTTCTTGGCACTAGCGAGCATTACGTTGACAACTATGTTACAAACGTCCCCATCATCCTTCTTGCCCATCACCCATAATCCTCCTTGGGGCCTGCTTCCGCATGCCGACCGCACGTCACTGTGTCTGTGCTTTCTATTGCTAGGGTCCTTGGAAAGGCATGGGGGACTTGAGAGGAAGTGAAGTATATAAACGTCATGTAAGTTTTCGCTACATCTCCCACCAATGCAGGTTTAGCAGAAGCATCGCCTCGTGTACAGAGGATCAGGAGGAAGGCTTAGCGTGTGTCTCTATGTGCAGATACTGGATGTGATGGACAGACGGTCCCATCTAGGCTCTGAGTGAGTCACTGTATAATGGAGATAGTGAGCCAGGACAAGTTATGTGAGGGGGGACCAGCTGCCCCCTGAGGGGGGCATACCCAGACGCGGGTGAAATAGTCCGTCTAGAGCCCCAAATAATTACCCAGAGGAGCCCGATACACCCCCCCCCACCCCCCCCGTAGAGACTCCACACCAACATAATAGAGTATATTGATATCCTAATACCACAGCCATTGGTGAGTCTGGTTCTGACTGTATCCCTGTTGTCTAAGAGTCGCAGCCAGAATAGTCATCAAAAACGAACTGTCGTAAGAGGCAGTTAAGAGGGGGGTTCAATGTCTGTGTCCCTGGATCTAGGGTCTGAGCAGAGGAGGGGGCGTATGAGTCTATTTACCTGTATCCCTTGGCGGTCATAGAGCAATGTGAGGGGAGTTCGTCTAATGTCTGTACCCTGGGGTCTAGGCACGTGGAGGGGGGTGTTAGAATGTCTGATCATCCGTTTGAGTCAATTGAGCAGTGAGGGGGTGTTAGTGTCTGTATCCCATGGGGTCTAGGAAGCAGTAAGAGTGTGTTAGTCTTCTGTGTATCCCTGAGTGTCGTCAGTCATAGGCAGTGGGGGTTAATGACTCATGTATCCTGTCGGTCTAGAGCTGTGAGGGGGGTTAATGTCTGTATCCTTGGGGTCTAGAGCATGTAGGCTCTGTGTGGGGGGTTAATGTCTGTATCCTGGGGTCTAGAAAGCAATGAGGAAATGTCTGTATCTCTGGGGTCTGAGCGTCATCAGAGGGTGCAAGTTAATGTCCCTGTGGTCCCTGGAATCTAGTAGCAATGAAGGGGTTAATGTCAGAGTGTCACTGGAGGGAGTCTAGGGAATGAGCCGGTGTTAATAGTTACTGTATCCCTGGTAGTCATGTAGAAATGCCAGTGATGGGCAGTGGTTTATAATGTCGCGCGTTATGTCCCTGGAGTCACAGATAGAGCGTTGTATGAGGGACGGTTAATGTATCCTGCTTCTGTATCCCTGGGGTCTAGAGTAGTGAGCGGGGTTATGTTAGTGTATGTATCCCTGGGAAATGTCGTATTATGTGCGGGAGGGGGTGAATGTACTGGTATCTTGGAGATCTAGAAGCAGTGAGGGTGCGATGTTAATGGCTGTGGCCCTGGAGTCTAGTGCAGTGAGGGGGTTATATTGCTGTGGCATGGAGTCTAGAGCAGTGAGTGGGGTTGTACCATGTCTGTGTCCCTGGAGTCATTGAGCAGTGAGGGTGGTTAATGTTGGTCCCGCTGGAGTCTAGAGCATGTGATCGGGGCGTAATGTCTGTGTCCCTGGAGTCTAGAGCTGTGAGGGGTTAATGTCTGTGTCCCTGGAGTCTAAAAGCAGTGAGGGGGTTAATGTCTGTGTCCCTGGAGTCTAGAGCAGGGAGGGGTTAATGTCTGTGTCCCTGGGGTCTAGAGCAGTGAGGGGGTTAATGTCTGTGTCCCTGGAGTCTAGAGCAGTGAGGGGGTTAATGTCTGTATCCCTGGGGTCTAGAGCAGTGAGGGGGTTAATGTCTGTGTCCCTGGGATCTAGAGCCATGAAGGGGTTAATTTCTGTGTCCCAGGAGTCTAGAGCAGTGAGGGGGTTAATGTCTGTATCCCTGGAGTCTAGAGCAGTGAGGGGGTTAATGTCTGTATCCCTGGGTCTAGAGCAGTGAGGGGGTTTTAAAGTCTGTATCCCTGTGGATCTAGAGCAGTGAGGGGTTAATGTCTGTATCCTGGGATCTAGAGCAGTGAGGGGGTTAATGTCTGTGTCCCTGTGGTCTAGTGAATGGAGGGGGTTAATGTCTGTGTCCCTGGCTTCTAGAGCAGTGAGGGGGTTAATGTCTGTTTCCCTGGTGTCTAGAGCAGTGAGGGGGTTAATGTCTGTGTCCCTGGAGTCTAGAGCAGTGAGGGGTTAATGTCTGTGTCCCTGGAGTCTAGAGCACTGAGGGGGTTAATGTCTGTGTCCCTGGGATCTAGAGAAGTGAGGGGGTTAATGTCTGTATCCCTGTGGTCTAGAGCAGTGAGGGGGTTAATGTCTGTATCCCTGTGGTCTAGAGCAGTGAGGGGATTAATGTCTGTGTCCCTGAGATCTAGAGCAATGAAGGGGTTAATGTCTGTGTCACTGGAGTCTAGAGCAGTGAGGGGGGTTAATGTCTGTAACCCTGGGATCGAGAGCCGTGAGGGGGTTAATGTCTGTGTCCCTGGCGTCTAGAGCAGTGAGGGGGTTAATGTCTGTATCCCTGGGATTTAGAGTAGTGAGGGGTTAATGTCTGTATCCCCGGATCTAGAGCAGTGAGGGGGTTAATGTCTGTATCCCTGGGATCTAGAGCAGTGAGGGGGTTAATGTCGTTGTCCCTGGAGTCTAGAGCAGTGAGGGGGTTAATGTCTGTTTCCCCGGAGTCTAGAGCAGTGAGGGGGTTAATGTCTGTGTCCCTGGGATCTAGAGCAGTGAGGGGGTTAATGTCTGTATCCCTGTGGTCTAGAGCAGTGAGGGGGTTAATGTCTGTATCCCTGGGATCTAGAGCAGTGAGGGGGTTAATGTCTGTGTCCCTGGAGTCTAGAGCAGTGAGGGGGTTAATGTCTGTGTCCCTGGAGTCTAGAGCAGTGAGGGGGTTAATGTCTGTGTCCCTGGAGTCTAGAGCAGTGAGGGGGTTAATGTCTGTGTCCCTGGAGTCTAGAGCAGTGAGGGGGTTAATGTCTGTATCCTTGGGCTCTAGAGCAGTGAGGGGGTTAATGTCTGTGTCTCTGGGGTCTAGAGTAGTGAGGGGGTTAATGTCTGTGTCCCTGGAGTCTAGAGCAGTGAGGGGGTTAGTGTCTGTATCCCTGGGATCTAGAGCAGTGAGGGGGTTAATGTCCCGTATCCCTGGGGTCTAGAGCAGTGAGGGGGTTTAGTGTCTGTATCCCTGGATCTAGAGCAGTGAGGGGGTTAATGTCTGTATCCCTGGAGGTCGAGGGCAGTGAGGGGGTTAATGTCTGTATCCCCGGGATCTAGAGCAGTGAGGGGTTAATGTCTGTATCCCTGGGATCTAGAGCCGTGAGGGGGTTCCTGTCTGTGTCCCTGGAGTCTAGTGCAGTGATGGGGTTAATGTCTGTGTACCTGGAGTCTAGTGCAGTGAGGGGGTTAATGTCTGTGTCCCTGGAGTCTAGAGCACTGAGGGGGTTAATGTCTGTGTCCCTTGCGTCTAGAGCTTTGAGGTGGTTAATGTCTGTGTCCCTGGCTTCTAGAGCAGTGAGGGGGTTAATGTCTGTGTCCCTGGGGTCTAGAGTAGTGAGGGGGTTAATGTCTGTATCCCTGTGGTCTAGAGCAGTGAGGGGGTTAATGTCTGTATCCCTGGGGTCTAGAGCAGTGAGGGGGTTAATGTCTGTGTCCCTGGGATCTAGAGCAATGAAGGGGTTAATGTCTGTGTCACTGGAGTCTAGAGCAGTGAGGGGGTTAATGTCTGTATCCCTGGAGTCTAGAGCAGTGAGGGGGGTAATGTCTGTATCCCTGGAGTCTAGAGCAGTGAGGGGGTTAATGTCTGTATCCCTGGGATTTAGAGAAGTGAGGGGGTTAATGTCTGTATCCCTGGGATCTAGAGCAGTGAGGGGGTTAATGTCTGTATCCCTGGGATCTAGAGCAGTGAGGGGGTTAATGTCTGTGTCCCTGGAGTCTAGAGCAGTGAGGGGGTTAATGTCTGTATCCCTGGAGTCTAGAGCAGTGAGGGGTTAATGTCTGTGTCCCTGAGTCTAGAGCATGAGGGGTTAATGTCTGTGTCCCTGGGATCTAGAGCAGTGAGGGGGTTAATGTCTGTATCCCTGGGATCTAGAGGAGTGAGGGGGTTAATGTCTGTGTCCCTGGAGTCTAGAGCAGTGAGGGGGTTAATGTCTGTGTCCCTGGAGTCTAGAGCAGTGAGGGGGTTAATGTCTGTGTCCCTGGAGTCTTTAGCAGTGAGGGGGTTCAGGTCTGTGTCCCTGGTTTCTAGAGCAGTGAGGGGGTTAATGTCTGTATCCCTGGGATCTAGAGCAGTGAGGGGGTTAATGTCTGTGTCCCTGGAGTCTAGAGTAGTGAGGGGGTTAATGTCTGTATCCCTGGGGTCTAGAGCAGTGAGGGGGTTAGTGTCTGTATCCCTGGGATCTAGAGCAGTGAGGGGGTTAATGTCTGTATCCCTGGGGTCTAGAGCAGTGAGGGGGTTAATGTCTGTATCCCTGGGGTCTAGAGCAGTGAGGGGGTTACTAGTGTCACTAAACCAGGAGACATGAGAGGGGTTAATGTCTGCATTACTGTGATCTACGGCAGTGAAAGTGTACATGTCACTACACTTGGAAATCTGGGTACACTGCAGGGAGGGGATAGAGAGGACTGTGCAGCTGTAATTGTATAACCATAGTGTCTCTCTATAATCATACAGATGAGTGCAGGGAGGGGATAGAGAGGACTGTACAGCTGTAACTGTATGGACACATGGTTCTCTCTATGATCGTACAGATGAGTGCAGGGAGGGGATAGAGAGGACTGTGCAGCTGTAACTGTATGGACACACGGTTCTCTCTGATTATGCAGATGAGTGCAGGGAGGGAATAGAGAGGACTGTACAGCTGTAAGTGTATAACCATAGTCTCTATGATCATACAGATGAGTGCAAGGAGGGTATAGAGAGGACTGTGCAGCTGTAACTGTATGGACACATGGTGCTCTCTGTGATTGGCCAGATTCAGGAATGATCTTCCTAATATCTAGGTGGAGATTTCCCGGCCCCAGTCTCTAACGGCCCCTCCCCTATGTTCAGGGGCCAATCACATTTGAGGACGTGGCGGTGTACTTCTCGGAAGGGGAGTGGCAGTGGATGCAGGACTGGCAGAAGGAGCTGTACCGCAGCGTGATGAAGGAGAACTTCGAGACGGTGTCATCCCTGGGGGACGTCTGGCAGGCGGAGAGCTGCGCTCCAGGTACAGGTGACCCCTCTGTGGGCGGGGCGTGTCATTGGTCAGACCAGCAGGGGGTGGAGTTGCCTCATTCCCGCGCCTCTTCTCACCTATTCGGGTTTCGGTCATCCCCCCGGTCTCTCGTCTTCTCTGGTGACCGATGTTGTTGCCTATCATTTCAGGTCTCCCCCCACAGAGAGGCAACGTCTTGTTGGCCAGAGGCACAAGGAGACCCCCAACGAGTACGAAGCAAGAGTCCGGTAAGTGTGGCTGTCCTCCGGCGCGGGCTGCACCGCGACCTCACATCTCTGCAACCGCCAGTGAATGGAAGACCGGGCCGACCTTCAATGACTCCTGATCACAAACGTTTGCACGATGGTCGTGACCAAACGTCATTGAGCCTTTATGCAAATAGCTTAACCCCATAACGACCGCCCGCTGTCCTTTGCCGGCCGGCGGTGCGGGTCATCCGCTGCCTCACAGAGGGGTTTGCGGCGGCACTACACTATGCTACTACAGCAGTTTCTGTGCACTGCAGGGAGCGGAGGGTTACCCCGATCCCCACCGTTTAACCCTTTGATCAGCCCCAGGTCCGTCTATATAATAAGCCTGGTGTCAGGGCACAGTGCATGTTACCCTAACAGCAGCCTCTGTCATACTGACATAGAGTGTAATGTGTTAGCCTTCAGGAGTGTATAGTAGTCTGCTAATACGTTACTAAGTACTATTATAGTAAGTTGTAAAAATATTCCAACATCCACTAATGAAAAAAAGTGTGAAAAAATAAATTATAAATTAAAAATAAATATTTACTAAAAATTATAAAAACTTTACACGCACAAAACAAACAAGCCAAAGCGCAAGTGAGGGATCTACGTAATGAACCGTATAAAGGAACGTGCTGCAACACCAAAGAACAGAAGCGCGTTTAGATGTACGTAATGAACTGTACACAGAAAAAACATACAAAAAATGGGACATTACTTACTCCAAAACCACTACAAAGGCCATATTTACAGCTCAATGGCTGGACTAGACTGAACCCAGTAGGAGGCAACACTGGCCCCTATGCTACTTGGGAAAGATAAACAGGTGCAGCTAATTGCTGAGTAGTTGCTCACATACCCCACTGCTAGGGGAACAAGTAGATGATAAAAAAAAACTGCACATTGAATTGATACCTGTTCACACTAGTATGCAGAAAAGTCACAGTATAATGCATGGGGTGATTGCAAAAATGCAAAAATATCAATATTTCCATTTTTGGAAAAAAAAAATTATAGGATTCAAAATAAATTTTTAATCTAAAAAAAAAAGATGTTGTGTAAACATTTCGCACACACACAAAAAGAAAGTACAGCAATTCGGTTTCCACATGACTGTGATAACCTGTAGAATTAATGTAACAGGTTATTTAGTTTAAAACTTAAATGGCGTAAGGGAAAAAAACACCGATTTTTTTTTTTTCTATTTCTCTCCCGTGCAAAAATTTTTTGTTATAATGTGCACAGTAATGTATGTATGTCCTCAAACTAAGCTGAAAAAAACAACTTTGTGCACATACAACAAGGCCTGGTACAAATGTATCTGACTGCTGAAATGCAGAGGCAAACATTTGACATTTTCCCACCATAGAGCGAGGATATGTCATCAAAGTCTGATAGGTGGGAGCCCCACTTCTAGGACCTGCATCTATCCCTGAAAGTGTTGGTTCAAGAAAGAGAGCCAGTCACGCATGCTCATTCTGTTCTATGGGAGTTCTGAGTATAACCGAACACAGCGCCCCCCTGTACTGGGAACTTCCACAGAACAGAATGGAGAGAACACAGCGCTGCCCTGTACTGGGAACTCCCATAGAACAGAATGGAGAACACATTGCTCTCCTGTACTAGGAACTCCCATAGAACAGAATGGAGAACACATTGCTCTCCTGTACTAGGAACTCCCATAGAACAAAATGGAGAACACAGCGCTCCCCTGTACTGGGAACTCCCATAGAACAAAATGGAGAACACAGCGCTCCCCTGTACTGGAAACTCCCATAGAGGAGAATGGAGATCACAGCGCTCCCCTGTACTGGGGACTTCCATAGAACAGAATGGAGAGAACACAGCGCTCCCCTGTACTGGGAACTCCCATAGAACAAAATGGAGAACACAGCGCTCCCCTGTACTGGAAACTCCCATAGAGGAGAATGGAGAACACAGCGCTCCCTGTACTGGGGACTTCCATAGAACAGAATGGAGAGAACACAGCGCTCCCCTGTACTGGGACTCCCATAGAACCCAATGGAGAGCACACAGCGCTCCCTGTACTGGGACTCCCATAGAACAGAATGGAGAGAACACCGCTCCCCTGTACTGGGAACTTCCATAGAACAGAATGGAGAGAACACAGCGCTCCCCTGTACTGGGAACTCCCATAGAACAGAATGAGGAGTCATGTATATGCTCAACCAATTCTCCATCCCGAGCTGACATGTTTAGGGGCCCTTTCCCGAGATAGGTGCCGGCTCCACCACCGGGACTCACCCCGGTCAGACTAATAGCATACAGTATCTTATCGAAATACCATCAAAGTCTACCCCTTTCAGGTCTCACTGGTTCTCACTCGTGTCTCTTCCTGCAGATACCACCACCACCCATGCAGAAGATCTGGATATGGCCTCCATCAGGACAGTGATCATAAAGGAAGAATCTGCTTCTCCTTCACCCATCATCCATGAGACTCCAAGTAGCAAGAAGAGAAGGAGAAGAGAAGCTCCCTGCCCGGGGGCGACCGAGCGCCTCACCCCTCTCAAGAAGGAGGAGTACGAGGTTGACTGGCTGGCTTTCCCCTTGTTGGTCGGCACCTCCTCCCTGAGCCGCAGCCTCGACGCCTCCTTCCAGAACAAAATCTTCATGAAGCGGAAGTCGGCGTCCGTACTGCTGGACAGTTACCGGCAGCAGCGCCAATCCGACGCCGCCTTCCCCTGTAACATCTGCAAGAAGACCTTCCCCAGCCGCTACCGTCTTCGGATCCACTCCAGGGTTCACACCGGGGAGAAGCCGTATATCTGCCGGGACTGCGGTAAGGGCTTCTCCCGCTCGGACTATCTGAAGTCTCACCGCCGGCTCCACACCGAGGAGAATCCCTACAAGTGCCCCGAGTGTGACAAGGGTTTCCCCGATAAAGTGACCCTGAGGAAGCACCTGAGGCTCCAGCATAACCGGCTGGACCGGAGGTTGAAGGAGGTGAGACGCCTCCTCCAGCAGGACACTAGCGGCCGCCTGGCCAACCCTCCCCCCAAGAAGCTGCACATGTGCGACGTGTGCAAGAAAGGCTTCACCAAATCCTACAACCTCAAAGTCCACCGGAGAATTCACACGGGGGAGAAGCCCTATCAGTGTCCCAAGTGCGACAAGTGCTTCTCTCAGAACATCCGGCTGAAGATCCACAAGACCACGCACGAGGAGTGGGCGCACGAAGCCGGGCGCTTCCGGAGAGCCAAGCCCGCCACTCCCCCCGAGAGGATCCACAAGTGTCACGTCTGCGAGAAGAGCTTCGGCAAGTCCTACACCCTCAAAGTCCACCTGAGGATCCACACGGGGGAGAAACCCTACCAGTGCCAGGAGTGCCACAAGTGCTTCTCCAAGAACAACCTGCTGACCGTTCACAAGAGGATCCACAGTGGAGAGAGGCCCTACCAGTGCATGGAGTGTCCCAAGAGCTTCAGCGTCATCTCCCACCTCCGCGTCCACCGGAGGACCCACACGGGAGAGCGCCCGTACCAGTGCACCGAGTGCGCCAAGAGCTTCAGCGACTACTCCTCTATGGTGCGGCACTTGAGGGTGCACTCCGGTGCCAAGCCCTACCTGTGCACCATCTGCAACAAAAGCTTCCGGGAGAAGTCCCACCTGACGGTACACAAGCGCACCCACACCGGAGAGCGGCCCTACAAGTGCGACGAGTGCAACCGGGCCTTCAGCGACTGCTCCTCCTTCGTAGAACATCGGAGGAACCACACAGGAGCCAGGCCCTACAAGTGTGAGGTGTGCGACAAGAGCTTCACCAAAGCCTACACCCTGAAGATCCACAACCGTGTTCACACTGGCGAAAGACCCTACAAGTGTAACCGCTGCCCCCGGAGCTACAGCATCAAGTATCACCTGAAGGTGCACGAGAAGACGCACGACATGGGCCCGCACGTTGGCACTGCCCCCCTACGACCGAGGACAATATTAGTAGAGTAGCCGAGAAGATGGCGGCTGTGTGTCCGACGCATTTCACGCTTTCTATACTGCATGTTTATAATATTTGTCAGAACCTTCCTTATTTATTTTTAATAAAATAGATTCAGCTCCTATGTTGTGGTGAGGCGGGCATGGCGCCAGTCATCACCCACTGGGCACGGGGGCAAGGTTGTCCGTCTGGCCCCTGTTACAGGATCTGCGAGTTCTGACAACCTGGTTCTCATGTGCACATTCCTCATCTACATCATGAGAGGTCCCCTTAACCGGCCCTGTGAAGAACACAAACCTCCTTACATCAGGTCACAGCCACCCTCCTGAAATGCTCTGTGCTGCTCCTTCCATAATGTAACTGTATAGGTGGCCTCCTACAAGATCGGCACACTCCTCTCCTGAAATGCTCTGTGCTGTTCCTTCCATAATGTAACTGTATAGGTGGCCTACAGGATCAGCACGCTCCTCTCCTGAAATGCTCTGTGCTGCTCCTTCCATAATGTAACTATATGTGGCCTCTTACAGAATCGGCACACTCATCTCCTGAAATGCTCTGTGCCGCTAGGGGTGCTGCTCCTTCCACTATGTAACTCTGTAAATGTGGCTTCCTACAGGATCAGCACACTTATCTCCTGAAATGCTCTGTGCTGCTCCTTCCACTATGTAACTCTATATGTGGCCTCTGACAGGATCAGCACACTCCTCTCCTGAATTACTCTGTGCTGCTCCTTCCACTGTAACTCTGTGTGGCCTCTTATAGGATCGGCACATTCATCTCCTAATCTGCTCTGACCCTGCGCCTTACAGCCTGGGACTTCCCATATGATAAGCACACTCTTCTGAAGTGCTCTGTGCTGCTCCGTCCACTATGTAACTCTGTATATGTGGCCTCTTACAGCATCAGCACACTCCTCTCCTGAAATGCTCTGTGCTGCTCCTTCCATAATGTAACTGTATAGGTGGCCTCCTACATGATCAGCACACTCCTCTCCTGAAATACTCTGTTGCTGTCCTTCCACTATGTAACTTTCTATATGTGGCCTCTTACAGCATCAGCACACTCCTCTCCTGAAATGCTCTGTGCTGCTCCTTCCACTATGTAACTCTGTATATGTGGCCTCTTACAGGATCAGCACACTCCTCTCCTGAAATGCTCTGTGCTGCTCCTTCCACTATGTAACTCGGTATATGTGGCCTCCTACAGGATCAGCACACTCATCTCCTAAAATGCTCTGTGCTGCTCCTTCCACTATGTAACTCTGTATATGTGGCCTCTTACAGCATCAGCACACTCCTCTCCTGAAATGCTCTGTGCTGCTCCTTCCACTATGTAACTTTCTATATGTGGCCTCTTACAGCATCAGCACACTCCTCTCCTGAATTATTCTGTGCTGCTCCTTCCACTATGTAACTCTGTATATGTGGCCTCTTACAGCATCAGCACACTCATCTCCTGAAATGCTCTGTGCTGCTCCTTCCAATATATAACTCTGTATATGTGGCCTCTTACAGCATCAGCACACTCCTCTCCTGAAATGCTCTGTACTGCTCCTTCCACTATGTAACTCTGTATATGTGGCCTCTTACAGCATCAGCACACTCCTCTCCTGAAATGCTCTGTGCTGCTAGGGGTGCTGCTACTTCCACTATGTAACTCTGTTTATGTGGCCTCTTACATCTACAGCACACTCATCTCCTGAAATGCTGTGACCCTGCTCCTTCCAGTCTGGGACCTCCCATGAGATGAGCACGCTCTTCTCCTGAAATGCTTGTCGAAAGGCTTTGCCCTTTCCATCAATTCAATGTAACCTGATCCACAGATAAACACACATCTTTCGCTCTAACCCTGCCCTTTCCGCCGTAACCACAAGATCACACATTTTCCCCCCTTAAAACCTCTGTGCTGCAGGGAGGGACTTTTCCCAGTGTAGCTCTTGAGCTCTGCAGTGTTACTTGTGTAATCCTGGCCTGGTCTGGTCCTCCTGCAGTCCGCTCATGTATGAGATGCAGCAGAGGCCATAGAGCAGCACTAAGGTTTGTCTGCAGCTCCATGCAATTGATGGTGGGAGAGCGACTGACTGTGGCCTTCCAAAGATAGCATAGGGGCCCACTCTCTTCTGCATGTCCCACACATCGTCCTGCACTGTAGTTCCCGGTGCCCCCAGAGGGGCCTTCCGTCACAACTTCTCTACTTATTATCCCATGAAAAAAATCGCACTGTAGATATGCTTATAACCCCAGATCACCCCCCACTCTCCATCAACATGCCCCATCATCATCACCCAATTCTCCATCACCATGTCCCATCATCATCACCCATTTAAAACATCACCATTCCCATCTCACCCCTTTTCAACACCAACATTCCCATCATCATCATCCCCCACTTCTCCATCAACATGTCCCATCATCATCATCACCCACTTCTCCATCAACATGCCCCATCATCATCATCACCCACTTCTCCATCAACATGCCCCATCATCACCCACTTCTCCATCAACATGTCCCATCATCATCATCACCCACTTCTCCATCAACATGTCCCATCATCATCATCACCCACTTCTCCATCAACATGTCCCATCATCATCATCACCCCCCTTCTCCATCAACATGTCCCATCATCATCATCACCCACTTCTCCATCAACATGTCCCACATCTTTTCCCCCACCTCCATAACTGTCCCATCATCATCATCACCCACCTCTCCGTCACCATGTCCCATCATCATCCCCCACTTCTCCATCACCATGTCCCATCATCATCACCCATTTCTCCATCACCATGTCCCATCATCATCACCCACTTCAACATCAACATGTCCCATCATCATCATCCCCCACTTCTCCGTCAACATGTCCCATCATCATCATCCCCCACTTCTCCACACCATGCCCATCACATCCCCCCTTCTCCAAACCATGTCCCATCATCATCCCCCCATTCCCATCACCAGTCCCATCACATCACCCCTTCAACTAACATGTCCCATCATCCACCCCCCACTTCTCCGCACATGTCCCATCATCATCATCCCCCACTTCTCCGTCAACATGTCCCATCATCATCATCCCCCACTTCTCCGTCAACATGTCCCATCATCATCATCCCCCACTTCTCCGTCAACATGTCCCATCATCATCATCCCCCACTTCTCCGTCAAAGTCCCCATCACACACCCCCCATTTTCTCCGTCAAATTCCAATCACTCACCCCCCCATTTCTCCATCAACATGTCCCATCATCATCATCCCCCACTTCTCCATCACCATGTCCCATCATCATCATCCCCCACTTCTCCATCAACATGTCCCATCATCATCACCCACTTCTCCATCAACATGTCCCATCATCATCATCCCCCACTTCTCCGTCAACATGTCCCATCATCATCATCACCCACTTCTCCGTCAACTTGCCCCATCATCATCATCATCCACTTCTCCATCAACATGTCCCATCATCATCATCCCCCACTTCTCCATCAACATGTCCCATCATCATCACCCACTTCTCCATCAACATGTCCATAAACTCACCCATTTTCCCCATCAACTTTCCCCATCATATCACCCATCTCCATCAACTGTCCCACATCTCATCCACCCCATCTCCATAATATAGGGGCGTCTCTTCTTCTGTGATAATGTTAGAAGACATAAATTATAATCCGCTGCACACACGCTCAGGTTCACGTCTTCAACCCTGAAAAACATTGTACCCACAACAAACATGGACGATCAGATCCCGGCTACACTGAAGGCGCATGCGCTACCAAACCCCACCTCGCCGAAGGGTCACGCGCTTTGGACTGGAAAAAAACCACGGGATTGTTGCCAACCCGGGGCCGCCTGCCGTCAGTAAGGGGCCGCCGCTGCGCAACTCGCAGCCTTCATCACTTTTCCAACGCAAACGCTTAAAAAAAAAAACTTTTGCTAATGTTTTCTGCTTTACAGGATAAAATCGTGGAGAGAAGAATCTGCTGAAAAGGAAAGGTAAGAGCGGAGCCCCCTCCAGGACCCCCAACGAGGCCCGGGGGCCCCCGCACGTGCCCCGCCCCCTGCACAGCTCATGCCTCCAATCACCAAACTAATGATCACACTCATCACACATCAGAAACACTAATGATCACACTCATCACACATCAGAGACACTAATGATCACACTCATCACACATCAGAGACACTAATCATCACACTCATCACACATCAGACACTAATGATCACACTCCTCACACATCAGACACTAATGATCACACTCATCACACATCAGACACTAATGATCTCACTCATCACACATCAGAGACACTAATGATCACACTCATCACACATCAGAGACACTAATGATCACACTCCTCACACATCAGACACAATACACACCACACACTCAACAAATATCTCACCATCACTCTCAAGACATAACATCACACCATCACACATCAAAAAACTAATGACACCTCCTCACACATTAACATAAAATCCACCCACACAACAGACACAATGACCACCATCACACATCAACAGAAAATCCACCTCACTCATCAAGACACAATCATCACACTCTCACCACAGAACACTAATGATCACACCCCTCCACATCAACACTAATATAATAAAAACACATAAAATAATGAATAATCCTTTAACCATCAACCCTAATTTAAAAAAAAAAAAAACATTTACACATAAACACTAACAACACACCAAAAAAAAACACACAGAAAAAAAAGATCCACTCTCAACATCAAAAAAAACAAAGTCCACCAACAAAAAGACACAATAAAAAACCCCCCCCCACACCACAAACATAACATCACACCATCACCTAACAAAAGCACACTATCACAACACAAAAACACTTCCCCCTCCCCTCCCCCAAACAAAACCCACACTCCCCAAACCCCCTAAACACACCATAAATCAAAACAACAATAACCACCATCACCACAAACCAATAAATTCCTCAAAACCCCCACGAGCCAAAAACCACACCATCACACACAACAAATTATCACACTTCACACTCAAAACATAAAACACACTCTCACACATCAAAACACTAAAAATCACACCACAACATCAAACACAATATCACACTCATCACACATCAGACACTAATGATTTACCATCAACATCAAAACACAATGATCCACAAAACACATCAGAAACCAATGATCCACCATCACCATCAAGACCTAATACACACTCACACCATCAGACAAATGACCACTACACCATCAAACACTAATCAACCCCTCTCAAAACTTTGAGACCAATATCACACTCCTCACACTGACACAATGACACACTCATCACACTCAACACTAATGACTACTCACACCATCAAGACACTAACATCACCTCATCACACATCAAAACCTAATATCACACTTCCCCCACATCAACACTAATACACACTCATCACACATCAGAACCTAAAACACACCATCCACACAAAACCCTAATACACACTCACCACACATCAGACACTAATGATCACACTCACCACACATCAGAACACAAGATCACACTTTCACACATCAACCAAGATCACCTCATCCACATCAGACACAATAACCACTCATCACACACAACACAATGATCTCACTCATCACACATCAGACACACTAATCATCACACTCATCACACATCAGAAACACTAATGATCACACTCATCACACATAGACCAAAGATTTCCCTCTAAAATCAACACAATGACTCACCTCAACCACCCAAAACACTAATATCAAACCCCACACATCAGAGACACAAATCACACCCTCAACACCCAAACACAATGATCCACTCCCACACTCAACACTAATCATCACACTCATCACACATCAGAGACACTAATCATCACACTCATCACACATCAGACACTAATGATCACACTCATCACACATCAGACACTAATCATCACACTCATCACACATCAGAGACACTAATCATCACACTCATCACACATCAGACAGAAGATCCACCATCCCACACAACATTCACAACATCAAAGGGATACACTAAATCGCCCTCTCCTCCTCAATTCATTTCACCTTGTTTCCACTCTAGAGGGACCCCACTAATGACACAACCTATCACCACATCGCAGGGGAAAATTACTACTAATCGAATTCCTCCACCTTTCATTCCATCAAACTCTCACATGGAGGGGGGGGGGGGAGACCCACTTTTGATTATCACAACTCAATTGTTCCCCAAATATATCTCCAATGTCCTGGGGGGGGGGATTCCTCGGGGAATTGGATTCTCCTCCGCTGCCACTCATCTCAGTGTCACTTATATTATTGCTCCACTGCTTCAACCCTATCTTCAGGGTATGGGGGGGAGGGGGGGGTCACAACTATAATGATTCAAATCTCTCCCTTCCCTCCCCCCACCCATTAGGGACAAGTTGGGAGGCACTACTCGTCAATTACAACCCAAATTCTGTGTCACTTATTGGGTTTCTTCTAAATGCACTCCCAACTCATTCTGGGAGTGGGACTCTAAATTCATTTGCCACAATTCTTCCAGTGCAACAGCTTAGGGGGAGGTCCCACTTTTGTTTCCCCTCCCCCCTCGCAGCCTCCATAATTTACTGGTCACGTAAGGTTGCTCCTCGTAATGGTGGGGCGCAAAAGACTGGTGGGGGGGGGGGTATCGTTATAGGGGATAAAGTTGAATTACTCGCCTTCTCTAAGCAGTGGGGTACTCGCTTTTGAATGGACATCATAGGGATGAAATTAAAAGGGTGATGGTGTCCCTAGGTTGGTGACATAATAGTATTCGCATTATATGCATGTGTCATACGTGGGAAGATTCTCGCAGCATACAAAGAATAGGGTATGTTGGTGTAATTAAGGCCTGCCTCCTAATGGTCCGACAACGTGTGGATACGATCCGCATGCTACATCTTCTGGTCTTATAGTTTGCGCTGAGCCAAGAATGACATAATAAATCCGATGGTATTATCAGTTAGGAGGAATAATAGATTTGCATAATATGATAGTCTTGTTTCTATAGTATGCCGTGATATACTAGATGCCTATATTTGATGATATAGTTTTTAGAATGAGTGGAAGATATGATAGGAATAATCTTTATGGAATAAGGTTAAGGGACTGGCTCGCTTTGACTACTCATGCCTAGTGGGGACCATACGTTTTCGATGCCCTCATCAACTCCCGATACACTTCAGGGGGGTTGGGTCCACTATTGCATGCTATAGTGCAGCCCTCATACCAACCCCCTGACTTGTGTCCTATAGCATGGTGATCTATGAAGATAATTAATCTTGCAATGGCTACTAAGTCTGACTCATCACACCAATCTTCAAAACTACTTCAGAGATCACATCTACAGCTGACTACTCTCATACTACCCACATCAGAGACACGTTTAATGTCACACTCCTCACCTCCAAAAAATCAGAACATCGATTGAATCTCCATCTCAATCACACACAGAGGACAACTATTGATCCCACACTCCTCACAACATTTCAAGTCAACGTAGCATTAATATTGAGATAAAAAAAAGGGTGCCTCACGATTCACAATGGATGTTTGACCAACGCTTAGGTTGATCTCCATTCTGCTAAATATGATTGTGGACATTAGTTGATGATCTCACTAATGCCATATAAATCAAGTGTATGAAATGTGTATATAGTTTAGATTGATAATAAGTACATTATAATCAATTATGAATGGTATTAGTTAAAGTTTGATGCTCATACCTAGAACTTGGTTATAGATGATGGCGTATCGGATGCTGAATATATTAGATTACAATATATGATGTATAGTTGATGATATACGAATCAGAATCCATCATCGGCTGTGGTCATTAGTGTGACATATAGACAGATATAAATGATGTAATCGTGATGATACATAGATTGCCTATCTCAGTGCTGTGGGCGGACATCGGATGCAGCATCCACCCTCATGCTCTCATTCTGGTGTCACTCGTAGGAAGAATCCTTCGGACATCTACTACATTACAGGTACTACAGTAACATGGGTGGATCATCACAGATGCTCTCATGACATGACTGTGTACTAGTTGGTGCTCATTAGAAGCAACTACAGACATGTACTAGTCTCAACAATCGGGTGATCATAGCATGAATACCTCTGGTCTGTGGACCCCTTAGGTTGCGATCTCTCCATCAATCTTCCTGCAGGTGGACACTTTTACAAGAACTCTCCATCATCTATGACTATTATGCATGTACTGTGTAATACGTTGGCAGCATAAACCTCCTTCATCCTACCTACAGCTGACACTATTATCAGATCACAACTATTTATACTCTAACATCACAGTGAAATTTCTAGGTTATACTGATATAAAGAATATACATTCTAAGATGGTCATTAGTTGCAATAGATATTAAGGCATGTATATCTACTTACTAGCTGTGAGGGGTACTATCAGAGTTATAATAGCACTGCATATATGATTGGGTCTAATTGGTATAGATATAGCTGATAAATACCATGATGCTATTCGATGGTGACTATCGATGGACTCTATTTCTGGCTGTACATAGTTGCGTGGAGAGATAGCTTCTCATCTGCCTGTCCTCCATAGTTGCAGTAGACTTCAACTCAAATCACCCACATCAGGAGGAACACCGATTCATTCACCCACACTACACCTCACACTCTCAGGATGCACCTAATGTTCCACTAACTTCTGCCATCACTATTCACGAGGTACGTGTCATGCGTTGCACTATCAGAACTAGCTCACCGTTGCAAGGAGTCGTCTTGCGGGATATCTTCTGCTGACGTATAAGTAGAGTGGAATCAATTCGCAATCATCCTTCCAAGCAAGTCACTAGTATGCTGCTACATTCTCTCACCTATCATGACTGGCTCCCTAGGTATATGCATAACCTTAGAATACCCACACACTCTAGACTGTGTTTCTATATGGGGTTTCACCTAGAATAGCCCTTAACCTCTTCATGGATAGGTAACCTCGATATGTGCTAATATACTTTCAGTGTACTAAGTAGGTGACTCCTCAGCAGCTACATACCATTACCCCTTCTGAAGGGGTCTGTTGGTTCACAACTCATCAACATTTCTGCGTACTACTGTATAAGGTGCTCTCCGACCTCCTACCTCTAGTGATATCGATTTGGTGCTAAAGATACATCTCATGCATGGTCACTCATGGACTGAGCTAGCTCAAATACAATGGCATGAGATACGTCTGGGTCATTGCAATCGATGAATATCCTGCTGTCTGTAGGTGAGCATTCGACTGCTCAATGCTGGAGGAAGTTGGATGCTATAGCATGCATCTAACATAACAGAGGAGTAAATGTTCACCCTGCGCTTGCTCATCCTGCACATGTTGTCTTAGGTCTGGATGACGCGTGACTCATCACTCTCATCCAGATGGACACTCAATGTGTTCACCACTAATCTAGAGACTAATGATTCACAATCAAGCTAACATCAGGGACAAGATTTGTTCACACTATCTGAAAGGTAAGTAGGTCTTGTTGGTTAGAATCTAGATGCTCATAATCGACACTGTGTACGGTAGGGCTATTAAGGATTGAAATCCATTATGGATGTGGTTCGTTTGGTAGGATCATCACTGATATATGATTGTGGTAGTTGGTGCTAAATCTGACACTTTGGGACTTACGGTTGGTGCAAAGATGATGACCTTCTACAGACTGGACGTAATTAGAGTGGTGGGTCCTGTGGAGTGCTTGGGTGGTAAGAATCACACACAGGTCGGTTGGACGAGTAGGGGGGAATAGATGGGGGTTGAGTACAACGGAGTTAACTTAGGCGGGCTCGGGAGGGACACAAAATCCGGTTTGGTCGAGTATTGTGGGGTATGGGCACGACTTGAAGTGTTCCTATCCAGGTTGAGTGTCATGGTTCGGTTGTCGCTGGTGGGAACTGGATGAGAGTGGTACAGGTGTGGGCACGGGGGAACTAGGAGGAAAGAAGTTGGCGCTTGTGAGGAATGGCGGTGCTGGAAGGACTGGGGTTTAATGGGGCGAGAGAGGGGCTGGGAATGGGTTGGTGCGTAAATTGGTAGTAGGGCACAGGGGGGGCATGGATGGTGTGGTTGGTGAAGCTATCATGGTAACTTGTCGCGGGCGGGCAGGTTCTGGTGCGATCATGGGAAATGGACTTCGGAGGCGAGTGGGTGAAATTGGGTGAGTGAGTATTAACAATCCCCCCGTCATATTGAATCAACCATTGAGTAAACTTGGGAGAGGGTTGTCCCTGGGACAAATGTGTCATATGTGTGACGTGAGGGGTAAATTGGCACGGAGGTGTGTCCACTGGTAAAAGGGTAACAGCTACACATGAGGTTCCCCTAGGGAGGGAGTGGCCCCCCCACCCCCCCCACCCCAACACAAAAAATAAACACCAACCACACAAAATCAACAACCTACACCCACCTAGGTGGTGAATGTAACTTATGGTCAATTTAGGAGAAAGGGGGGCCAAATGGGTATGATGATGAGATAATTAATGGTTAGTTTGGGCAAGTATGGGGGGTGCAATGGTGGTGGGTCACACATGGAACAGTTGGAGCGAGCAAACCGGAGGGCCTGGGGGAATGCTGTAAAAACATACTGGTAATCCTTGGAGTTGGGGGGACAATGGTCAGTGGTTGCGTACACAACATTCGGTAATTGGGAAGAGGGGGCGGCACGACTTCTAGGAGTAGACAGTTGAGTGGTGTGGGTACATTATGTATGTCGAGAAGTTTTGGCGAGGGGGGAATATGGGTGGGTATGAAGGGTTAATATGTAGTTGGAGACCGAGGGTGCCATTGGAGGTTAGGTTATACATGGTAGTGGGGGCGTGCGCAGGGTATGGCTGTGTAGTTTTTGGTACGGGGGAGAGGTGCGGGGGCAAATGTAGGCTGTGGAGTTAGAGACGGGAGGTAGAGGGGAGGAATGGTATAGGTGACAGTATGGGAACGTCTGGCGTGGGGGGGACCTTTTGCGTTGTGTGTGTGGAGTTAGGGGGTCGAGAGGGAGAGGTGGACATGCGTGGTGAGTCCTGGGAGTCGTTGGCGAAGGGGGGGGACTTAGGCTATCTTGCGCTGGTGATGTACCTGGGTAGTATGGCCGTGAGAGGGGATAAGGTGTGCGCGTCACACACAACAGCATGGTCACCCATTATAGGATCGGGGGGTCCAGGGTAGGTGCGTCGTGGTTGGTTGGGAGCGCGGGGGCAATGATGGGTTGTCTTCAAAATGGGGTAGTTAGGGCGGGGGGCACCAAAGCATGGTGTGTGTAGGTATTATGGGGGGGACGAGGGGGGGCCATGGAGGATGCGTCCGTGACAGGGTAACGTCGCTGGGTGGACACTGGCAGGGTGTACGTACATGGGCACTGGGGTAGAGGGGGGACGTTTGTAGCGGGTACTGGTACCTGGGGAGTAAGGTGCGCCTGGGGTGATACATGAGTAATTGGAGAGGGAGGAAACTCGTGGGTGTGCGCTCTATGGTTAGTCGGAGCTTTGGTGCTACAAGGCTAATGTAAGGTGTGTGGTTTTCGTGAATGAAGTCCTTATGGTGAGGAGGGGGCCCAAGGTGGGAAGCCGATAATCAGTACCTTTGCGCATAGGGGGTACATGCCACTGAGTGGTGCAGGTATGGTACTTTGGAGATGAGGGCGAATGGTGTGATTGGTGCGTACATAGGTTAAATTGGAGGGGGGGGTAAAATGGAGGGGTTAGGGTTACATTGTAGTTTTGGCAGGGAAGGGGGGGGGCTAAAATGGTCCCCGGTGAGTTTAAAAATTGTGTATTTGGAATAAGGGATGAACTGGGCTTCCAACAGTGGTTTCTTAGACACCGATTGTTTGGTTAGGGTGGGGCGGCGGGGGCATGAGGGGGTTGAGTCCACTGTGGTCGATGGGAGCGGGGGGCAATGGGTTCTGAAAACCACAACCAATGGTGTGGTGCGTATGGTAATTGGCGGCTGTGGGGGCCACTGGGTGGATTGGCAACTGGTTACAATGTGCGAGGGGGGCCACTGGAGTGGTGTGTGTATGTGGTTAGGTGGAGAGGGGGGGAGCCAAATGAATGGTAGTTGAGTCTGGTAACATGAAGGGGACGAATCTGGGGCGAGGACATGTGTGTTGAGTATTGGATCGCATGGCGGGGGAGGGGCCACACTGGTGGTTGATTACAATGGGTCGATGGGAGAGAGGGGGACAATTGGCTGGTCGAGTAATTGTAGGCTTTGGAGCACTGGGAGAGGCAATGGGTAGGTGAGTACTGTTGGTAAGTTAGGGCGCGCGGGAGGGCACACACTGGGGTGTGACGGTCATGCGGATCACCAATGCTGTGCGTGTCACAGCTGCTGAAATAGCGTTTCTCCAATGGTCAATATTGCACGGGGGAGGTTCCCTGGGGAGGGCGCTGGTGACGTATGATTAAATGGGAGCTGGGGGAACTGGGGTGCTGGTGTGGTGGAGCCGGCTTGGGCGAGGGTTGAATCCAAGTATATGTTAGAGTAAGGGTGAGTTTGGAGCGGGGGGAATTGTGGAGTGATAACTTGGGGCGTATGGCGGGACTGGTCGAGGGGCGGCAATGGGGGATGAGTACATTACGGGGGACATTGGAGATGGGGAATGCCACATGGAGTACGTTGGTGATGTGGGTGTTCCTCACCTTCTCTGGGATGTTCCCAATAGTTATTATAGTATGTTGTACTTTCTCTGGGTGGTCCATGTATATGGGGTTTGAGGGGTTGGTTTGTAGGAAGAACGGCCCGCAGACGCGTGTAGTATACGGGTTTAACCCCTTTCAATAGCTTAAGTGGCGAAGGTACCAGACAGAATCACCACACATGATAGGTGGCGATCAGCTGGAGACGCCAGAAGAATTGATACTCAAAGGGGCAATGGTATCCGGAAATATGTATGGTTCGCTCAATGCCTTTTGTTGAAAGATACGCCAGGATAGTGCATCCATCATAGTTCAGATTATCAAATTGTTCACTCAATGGCTATACAAGTTAATTGCTGTTACAATTAATAAAAATCTTTAATACGAAAGCTCTTGAAGTTGATATGGAAAAATTATGTTATCGGTAGTCTTAATGAATCTACACAAAAGAGCAAGACGACAGAACCATGCCACACTTGTCACATCCCTTAAAGGACAACCAAGTGGAGGTAGCATTCTTCTCCCTATACTTACTGGGTGAAAGGGCTGAACCCACAAGTGTGTCTCCTCTTTAGATATAAATCTACAACCTTCAGATAAAAATTTCAGCTAAAGTAGGTTCCTGGTCGTTAATATAGGTAGATTGCGCAGTTTCAAAGTGTGATTAACTACAGATGAAAACCTGATTACTGTTACTTGGTACTGAAGGTAACTGGTGTCCTATTCCTGAGAGAGGTTATTAATAAGTTTCGAGGGGACAATGAACCAATCAGATCTCGAACGTTTAGAGGGATACATGGTCTATCTGCCCTCTCAACATCCCATTTGGCGGTAATTGTCTGTCCAAGATAGAATCGCGTGCTTGTGTTTTGCGATTCACTGATCCAAACGTGACGTAGTCTTCCAACATCTGAACAAGAGCGTTGGTATCCTGGTAAACTCGACCAACAGAATAGCCTGGAACAGTAGATCGTGGATGATGACTAGAGGAATGAAGTATCGCTTACCGCTGTGGGTTTGGGAATAATGAAGGTTTTGACCACTGTTGGTTTGAACAAATCACTAAACCCAAGCAGTATATTCCAAAAATGAATTGGATGTGGATACTGGAATGGGTGAAACCCAAACTGCCTCCTCATTGTCGTATTGAGATGTAACGGAAATGTATCCTCGTATTTGTCATATTGAGAAAATCAGGTATATTAGATGACATCCCCATCCCAGACATGGAGGATGTCATCCGATAAAATCGCCAAACCAGTGAAATATAAGCAGAAAACAGGATTTGTACTGAAAAAGATGTACGCCGTTGATTCTCGACCAAGACATGTAAAGATTCGCCAGTGAGGGCGATATAGTGTTTCGCCACCCATTGGCAGCTCCAGTCGAACTCGTTGTGCGTGATAAAAAAATTGGTGTATGAAATGTGAAATAAAAGTTTGTGTTTCAAAAGACTATGCAACAATATCCAAAAATGTATTCAATATGTCCTCAGAGGTATGAACTAAGAAGCTTATACAGATGTATAAAGCTAGAGCTATTAATCCCTTATCTGAGGAGTGATGTGGATATACGAATGAGGTCTACATCACAGGCAACCAGTGTTGGAAAAGAATACACAGACCAATGAAAATCATCAATATAGTTGTACATGTTTTGTTTATCTGTCCCCTAACATTAGAACCCGGCAGACTTGAGTAACGACGGGGCGCACAGACTGCGTAGGCAGGGAGAACCACCTGCAATCCACACAGTCTCTCGTTTTATTTAACAGACCCAATGGCCGGATATGGATGGACGCTAAGGGCGCGCGCAGAGCGTGGTGGTTTTATGAATTTTGGGCAGGACAGTGGAAAATGGATAGAGACACCGTTACCTTCAGTACCAAGTACAGTAATCAGTTTTAATCTGTAGTTAAGATTTTGAAAGAAATATTCTGCTATTCTTAGTCGACCAGCGATCTTGACTTTAGCTGGAAAATTTGTATGCTTGATAGGTTGTACGATTGTTTATAATCTAGGAAGAGGAGATCACTTTGTGGTGTCAACCCCTTCGCTACTCTCACCAGTATGTATAGAGGAGAAATAATGCTGACCTCCACTGGTTGTCTGTTAGTTGGGATGTTAAAGTGGTGGTGTTGCGCTGCTCTTTGTGTAGAATTCAATTAAGACTACCGATAACATAATTTCCTTATCAACTTCTCAAGGAGCTTTCGTGATTAAATATTTTATTAATTGCTAACAGCAATTTCTTGTATATGCATTGAGTGTTACAATTTGTAAGCTGACTACGTTGGATAGAACTATTGTTCTTTCAAAAAAAAGGATTTTGATGAACATATTTCCCGATGCATTGACCTGTTGCGAGTGATGCAATTTCTTTCTGAGGCGTCTCCAGTGCCCATGTTTCGTCCACTGTTCAGACGCGGCGACGCGCGCTGCACGCGTACGCGCGCGCGCTTGCCACTTTGGTTTTGAAAGGTGTAAAACTTTGAGAGAGGGTGTGGATCGTAGGAGGGTTCTCCTTAACGGGAGGCTTTTGGATCTGGCCATTGGAATCCCAGCATCCATAAAGGCCCATTGAATTATAAAAATAATGATATGTATATCTGTTGTTAATCAATAGAAGTGGAATCACAATTCGCTCCATTAACTCTCTCATTTTTTATTTGTCTTTTTTTCTTGCTGATTATTATTTCATCACACTACTTTAATTTTTATGTCTTTGATTTTTTTTTTCCCCTTTTTGTTTTTTTCTTTTCCTCTCGTACAATCGTTTTTGGTTCACACTCGATTTAGCCTTTCGCGTATTCTTTCATATTTTTATTCACAATTATTTCTTGGTTTTCACTGTAGTGTTTTATTCCTTTTGTTTTTTTCTCTAGACATCTTTTGAGCACACTCATTTTCATTGAAAATTTTTTCTACTTTTTTGTTCTCTCCATTATCATTCACATATTAACACTCAGTGTGTTTAGCACGTTCAATTTTACCTTTTTTCCGTTTTTTGTTTTCATCTTTTTCTTCCGAATCACATCACTCGCTTATATCACTTTGATTTCATTTTCATAGTTTTGTTTACTGTTCTTTTGTTTTTTTGCGACTTCTCTGGTACTGTCTCCTGCTATGCCTACATGTTATCTTCAGGTTTTTTTTTTGCTTTTTTTTTGTTTTGCAAGGAGGACTTTTGTCTCATGTTTTCCCTGTGTCTTTAAATATATTCTTAAAAAAACGTATGTTATTTGCATCAATGTGTCATGATATGTGTTCATGTCAAAGTCATTGGTTTTGATTTCTTTTAAATATGTTTATTGAGTGTCTGTTGTTTTAAGTCATGATTAAGGGGTGTTTTCCGCAACTACGCGTTGACTCTGTTTGTCGTGTCTGGATTAGTTATTGGAATTGATTCATTAAGATGATTATTTTATTTATTTCCAAGCGGTTGCTGGATCTCTTATTATCACCCAAGCCTATAGCGGATCACTCGTCGCTTGTCTCTGTTCACTGGCTGGTGCCTCCCAGCCAAGACCCGTGCCCTGGCTGGCTGTCTCACATCAATTATTCATTCAGGTGAGCTGGACATTGTGGTGTCTTGGACTGATATGCGCAAGGTTATCCACAGCTCTTGACCTTTGTGTTGACGGTTCCAAGACAAATTTATTTGAGAGCAGCCTGGTTTCTCTTGGTAGTGATACTACCAGTTGTGGTTGGGGATTGGTGGACTTTGTCCCTTCCCGTAGCAAGTGTTGAGAGGGCGTTGGCTGTCAGACCTTCTCACCGCGGCCTGTCACTCTCCACTATCAAAACTCAACCATTGAGCAGTCAGTGAGATGTGATTGCCCTTGACTTCAGCTTACTAGTGCATGTGTCTGTTGTGAGATGGACTGTGGTGGACAGCAGGATGGCAGCCAACGATGGTAAATTTAGTCTTAACGCGCGCGCTTGCGCAATGGCAGGGACAGCTTTTCTGGCAAAGAAATGCTGCTAGCATCTGATATTGGGGCATAGCAAGGGCATGTTGTTGGGGGAACCATCCGAGTCCAGCGAGTAGAAAGGTCAATATTTCCAACGCCGAGCAGCCAGGCGCAATGCGACGTTCATGGGTCGAAGTCTTTGGGATCGGTGTCGGTAAAAGCGTTTCTTATGCTCCCACTAGTGAGGAGCGATTACTTCGGATATCGTCATTGGGCGATAGTCGTTTTCGGCGAATTATCAAGACGATTTCCGATAGCCGATAGTAGATTATCGTGATACACCTTTAAGTCTATGGGTGAGGAATAAACACCTTCATCTTACACTCCAGAACAGGGCTGGAGAAGCTGAATTAACATCCATAATCAGTTCACAAATGGATACGTGCTACTTCTTAGGCAAAAACACACTATAAAAGCACAGAAAAGAAGGTCACAGACCATTACATCCATTCCACTCAATCCCTGTTTTAGTACCACTAGTCATGGACCGTTTAAACCTGCCAGTCACCATACTCAAATTGAAAATGTGCCAGAGGCAGTATGATTTGAACCATAATGTGTTTACGTGAAGTTGGAATCGTTGACTCGCTATCCTGTCCTGGGCCATAGCATGGAGCCCCATGATTTGGCATGAACCCAGATTAAAAAGTGCTGGAAAAGGAGTTCTGAAACCACAAATTTTTGTTAAATGGACCTGAACTGATAATGGTCCTTTGTTACTTTGCAGTATGAGCCATTAAACTCCTATGAGCCCACATATTAAAGAAAGTCGCTCTACGCGGAAAAGAGTCTTGAACCACCTATGTGTTTAACTTTGAACTGACATTGGAGCTTATTCCTGTCTGGTTAACTTACATTTTTGTTCACAAGTGTCTTCCTGTACCCTCCCTTAATGAGACAATTCTCTGAGGAATGTCTGTGGTCATGCTATCGCTTGCGCCATCTTCTGCGCACTCTGCGCGCGCGCGCGCTCGCGCTAGATTAATTTAGAAAAACGCACATTTTTAATAACTAGGATGGAATCCCACCACGTCATTTGTTTCCTTCTTTTTGTTTATTGCATATAGTGGGTTGTCTCACTACAGGAATTGCCTAGCTATGTTAAAGTTCTTGCAAAAAACAAGTCATTTTGCATTTGTGTCCATTAACAGTGTCCGAACACCTATTCCTGTTTTGACAAGCACCATCACCTGAGACACTCTTGACAATTGTGAAGAGAAAAAGGTCGGTTAGTGAAAACCACATTTTTTTTTACAATAGGACCTGTTATGTCTAGTGCATTACAGCAATTATCCTGCTCCTATAACGCTATTCAAGAAACGTGACCCTTGAAGATCCACACGCGACTTGACAATTTGTGAAGAACAAATGTCTGTTGAACCACATTTTTTAAGTATAGGACCTGTAGTATTCTGCATTTCAAAGCAACATGACCCCAAAAACATTAAAAAAATGGACTTATCAGCCACTGTTAAAAATTGTGAGGAAGGGAACTTCCCTTAGAGCCACATTTCTGTTCCAAAAGGACCTTAAATTCTAGCTGTATCCTCACAGCTCCGATGAACCCAAAAAACCAGTTGACAATGCAGAAAAATTCTTAAAGATGAAGTGAGTAAATGGAATACGTTTTGTCATAAAAACCCTGCTGTCTTTACAGTTCTCCTCACAGTATAACCAGGCAAAATAACTTTGGACTGAGATTAAAAATTGCAGTAAGAATGTCATTTTAAAAAAAAGTTTACAAGAGGGACCATTTTCCTGTTTGAAGAGGAATGTGATGTGACCGCAACTAATGGTGACTCGGCAATTGGGGCCAAACATAATCAGAGATCCATGCATGATTCTCCTGATTGAAAGTTCAAACGATCCACATTATACTGAGGAAAAGGCCGGATGCGTTTGTCTGTATGACTCCAAACAGCTGTGCTGAAGGTCGCTCAGATATGACGCTGGCTGCTTGGACCAGGACCTCACTGAACCTCTATGGGCGTGGACGAAGGGCGTAGTCGGTGCCCAATTCATCCATTTTTGGATACCCAGAAGGTCGATTGGGTCCGGAGACAAACACATACAAAATCTCAACATCACGGTGTTGAGACGCGATAGTAGTGCACCATGATCTCTAAGTGTGTGTCGTGTGTTGTATGTGTGCCCTGTCATTACATGCGTTGGTGAGGTGGTAAACATGAAAGATTGCGCAAGAATGTTCACCTCCATTAGGCTTCTGCCACCTTGCACTGACGCTTGCCACTCGGCTACTTGGCACTCACTTAATGGCTGTCACGTCGCTGGCGTTGTTTCACCGTGAATTTGATGACTGTGAAGGCAGACGCAACAGATGTTCCAGTTGGATCAATCAGCAAGGTCCTCCATTTCCTGCATTTTGGCCATGTTCCACCGGCTTAAAATGGGCTGTATTTCGGTCCGTAATTACGGCAAAGTGCGGCAATTACGAGGCCGATGAAACAGGCCCATTCATTCTACGCGGTATTTGCACAGTGTTCTCGCATAGAAAACTAAGTGTATTAGCTCGCCCTTCCCCTCCCTCACCCGGCTCTCCGTCCTCCCCCTCCCCCCCCCCCCCCCCCCCCCTCTCTTCCCCCCCCCCTACCCCCCACCCCCCCCCACCCCCCCCCCCTCCCCCCCCACCCCCCCCCCCCACCGGCCGGCGGAAGCCGCCGGGCGGGGAGATAAGTTGACATGTCACTTTAGATCGGCGTTATTGACGAGTGCCGCTAGCAATCGTAGATTGTCTTATGGGGCCGGACGTATTAGTGCCAGGGCCTGCTGTCCCTCCCCGGTTGATGTGGATTTTTTTCGCTTTCTTCTCTTTTTTTTTTTTTTTTGTTTCTTTGTTCTTTCTCCACCCCCCTATTTTCACCCCCCCCCACCACCCCCTTCCCCCCACCCCCCTCCCCCCCCCGACCCCGCCCCCGTCAACACGGCGTAATTGCGCGGGCCGAATTACGCCCCGTAGTATAAGCGTGTGAACATGGCCTTACTCTCTTTTGGAGTGGGTGGAACGAAAAGTGCTGAGTTTTGTTTTGTACCGGGGGATCCAGGAGGGTGGACCACTCAGTACTGTTGTTCATTTTGAGTGGATTATGCGAGGATCATGTTGGCTGGAAATGTTGCATCAAGCATCATGTGAGAGATGGAGCCATGATTTTCCAGCTCCTGGGTCGAGGGGCACTAGCAAACTACATCTTCTCTCATCATGCCTTAATTCGCGCCAACCTTTTTCCAAGGAGGACGTCGGTAACGTCGGTCTCCAGGAACCTCCTCTCCGCTTCCTCCGGCACGCTTCAACACAAGCCTGACTTGCCTCAGATGCTTGGACCCTGAGATGAGGCGCGGCCGCCTTGCACTAGCCCCTGGACCTTGAACCACTGCCTAATGAAAGACCGATAAAATTGTGAAATGTCTGGGCCTTGTGTGACTTCGACGGACGCAGTCTCTCGCGCATCCGTGTCTGCATCTGTTAGTCTCCTCCGTCGCTGGAGGACTGATGTTTCAGAGTGTCCTCAATGATCGCGTTCTCAGAACTAAGTATCACACAGTCGCTACTTTGCTGACTTAAGGGCGGTGTCCGTCTACTGACCATTCTGTGGTCTGGATTCTTGTCAAAACTGGCAGGAATGGTTGTGCAGTGTCGCCTATAGTTCACCTTGCCTTCCAGACTCTCGGTGGCTCAATCACCTCCTGAGGTTTGTGCTACTGCTGCTTGTCAGGCCCTGTTGGTGTCACTTCGTAGCTCGGTAATGGCATTGCGCTGCTTCCACAATCGCTGGAGCATGTGGAGGGTGGAATTCAGCTGTGTTGCCACTCACGTGAAATGCTTATGAGAGACGGTTGACGGGCAGGCCGTGCTCATGCTGCAAAGCAGGCAGGCCAGGTGTCGAAGAGGGTGGTGAACGTGGGGAAGTGCGATGTTTCCTCGTACCTCGAGCCTTCCCTCAGAAGGCAGTCCAGAACCTCCGGGTAGCAAGCTTTAGAAATTTCTGGACGAAAAGGTTTCTTGACATGGTCGAAAGCATGGGAATGTGCTCCCTGCATACCGATCTTATGGGCGGCCAGCGAGATCGCTTCGAACGTGTTATCTGCACACCAAGCACTAGCGCGCAGTGGCACAAGAGGTTTCTGGTCACCCGCCAGCGCCGGTCTCATTGCAGAGAGCGTCCACAGCTCCTGACCTGTGTGTGGACGGTCTCCCAAGACGATTAATTTCAATCACGGCCTGGTTTTCTGGGCACGTGATGCCACCAGTGGACTCCTTGGGGGAACGAGCCCTGCACCTCCCCTGCGGTTTTGTGGAGGCGTGCGCTCGAGCCTGAAGAGCCCACCGTCACCATCCAGAGACATCCACCCCAGCTTCACCTGTGAGCTGTAACAGAGATATTGACGGCCGTGCAGTGCTTACTATTTCAGGTGCGGTTGTCAGATGCACTTTTCCAGACACAGGATGGCAGACAACCGCGCTGAAAATTTTAGTGACACGTGGGTGGCCAGGGCAGGGACGGCTTTTCTGGCAAAGAAATGCACCTCTCGGCCTCTGGTATTGGGGGCAGGCAAGGGCCATGACGTGGCAGAAGCCCATCTGTGTCCACCAGACGGAAATGGCAAACATTTACTAAGGCCAAAAGCTTGGCATGCCGACATTCAGGTTTTGGCTTAGGGATGGTGTGGGTTTAAAGTGTTTCTTCTGCTCCAAAACCTGGAAGGACCGAAGGCTGGCTGTAGACTGGCCGCTGTACGGCGTGAGGTCATCAACTGGTGGAAGGAGATGGGGTAGGATCGGGTCTCTGGTGGTGCTGGTGGTAATCGGGCGACGGTGGAGGCTGAAGCGGAGGCTCAGATCCTGATCATGACTCAGAGACAGGGGCAGTGAGGAAGCTTGGTGGTGGTGGAGGAGGCGGAGGACAGAGGGTGTGTCAGTGGTTGGAAAAGCCCTGACATCGGTTGCAGCACTTTTTTGGCCAAATGTTCATGCCATTTCAACTCCTGCATTCGGCTGCATGTGACTAGATCAATGTTGGTGGTGGAAACACCTAAAGATACTTACTCTACTTATGTTGTTACGGCAAAGGCGGCATATGACCATCGCTGGCTGTAATCAGAGGCTTTCTCAAAGAAGGCCCAGGCTGAGAGGTCTGGACCTTTTTGACGGCGATAAGCGAGGGAGCGGGGTTTCAAATGACCGTGGCTGGTGGAATCCATATCAGGCGGATTTGCGACCGCCCTCTACTCTTTTTGAGGAGGGACCGTATTGGGACACTACCAATTGTCTTCCTCCTCGTCCAGTGATGAAGGCGCACTCGCAAGCAAATTCTGCGGAAAACAGACCACGTTTGGATCCCAATGTCCGTCATGCATCATCATCAAACACAGGTGACTTGTCGTCCTCACATCTGCATCCCAGGAGCTGCGGAATACGAAGCAAGAGGCACTGCAAGGGCGTTGCCGAACCGCAGGATTTTTGTCCGATTGACCAGCTTCCTTCTCCTCTCTTGATGGCATCAGTAGCTGGGCGTCAGAGCAGACAAGAATTCATTCCTCTTTGGTCCTCTTGATCTTTTATCATGCTCTTCTGACCCCAACGCTTTTTATCAAAGAGGGTCTTCAGACAATGGGATTATCACAGTGGTGGGTCACGAGTTTGACATTTGGGTGCATTAGCTTCATGTTGGTCGGATGCTGATGACGACATTTGTGGCGTGACTGGAGGCGAGGGGTAGACTGCTGGATGCAGGTTGCATTACATGAAGAACGATTGCGGACGCTGTTCGTTACTGAGATTCACTGGGCCCTGACCCAGCGATGGACAGGCCTGACGTCCTGCAAATGACGATCCGCTGGAATGGTGTTGTGCCACACTGGAAGAGCTATCCTTCTCTCGTAACCTCTTATCCATGTCTACCCCCCTCTTTTGCTCGCTTACCAACCTGCATTTCTCGCTCCATGTTCTCAGAAAGATAAAATTTGAAAAGGTATGGAATAGTTTTGGGAAAGTCTCGTATTTAAAAGCGGGGAAATCAAAGCTATCTCAAAATCCCTCTAATTTTCCTAACAGCCAACTTGGATTTAGAAAACGGAAATGTTTCTAGCGAATAGCTGTGAAATGCGGTCTGGTGGAAGTTACTGTAAGACAAAATCAACAGTGTTCTTTCTTCAGTCCCAGGGTTTACAAATGCCCAGTAGGACCTAGGAAAAGATAGTTTTCAACAAAATATACATACAAGTGCGCAATAACAACTTATTCTGAAGTTTAAGATGAGAAAATTGTGTTTTTTGCAGCAATGACAAACGAGAAACAGTTGCTTGAAAATTTTTGTTTATACAGAATTGTCGCTAAACGTGGCTTTTGAAAAAAACTGGGCCGCACCACTTGCAATACAGCTATTTTAAATACTATTTCGGATATCAAACGGTGTTTTTTTGCACCTATCACTTCACCTGCGGTGACTACAAAATTGCTGTATTCAAAATTTATTAGTGCCATGTTGCCTCTTTCAACAAAGTGGCCTGCGCCAAAAGTGAAAAAAATACACTCTGAAATGTATACAGAATAATAAAAAGTGATGTTTTGCAACTATCTATTACACCTGCAGTGACTACAAAATTGACTGTATTCAAGTTAAGTTGCTAGGTGCCTCTATCACAAGCTGGCCTGCGCAAAAAAGTGAAAAAAACACCTATTCCTGAAATGTCATAACGTGTAATAAAAAGTGTAGTTTTGCTCTATCATATACACCTGCTGTTATTAGAAAAGATCATGTATCCTATATAAGTTCTAGGCTGCCCAACATACAAGTAAATATTTCACCAGAAAATGTTATAAAAAGCCATTGCCAATGCAAAGTCTAACACAAGGTCTGGGCTGCACAATATCTACTCTCCTTCAAAAAGAGCTTGTCTGTGTTCGGCCCACGGCCCCCCTCCCCTCCCCCCGACACCTCCGTGACTGTACAGCGCTAGATGCTCTTTTAATCTCAGCCTAGTAAACTAAAACTGCAAATCGCTAAGATCTACCTAATTTCTAATGTTTCACAGCTAAAAGCATAGCTGTCTGTGTAACAAATAGAACAAAATTTCGCTGAGCTGTTTGGACAGAGAACGAGCACACGTCCTCTCCTATGATACACAGACACAACACTGAGGCAGAATACAGGAAGGGCTGTTCTATGTAAAACGAGGTGATTTTCCAGCAATCGCACCATTACTAATCCAGTCAAGACGTCGCACACACAGCTCACCCTGCTTATTCTCTCTAAGCCTGATTGGGGGCCAGCACAAAGACATGACTCGGAATAGCGCGGAAAATCGGGCGCGATATTAATAGATTATGCGCAGATTTTCACCTAAAATATCGTGTGATCTAAAAAATCCGATCAACATAAAAACCGTGCCGATTTCAACTTTGTCGATAATAATTGCTCAACACTAGCTCCCACACCTGGTACACAGAAGACTGGCTGCTGTATGACGTCTAATCTAGTCAAACCAGAAACTCGCTGTTCCCCATTGCCATGTTCTTGCTGCCACCAATGGTACTGCTGTCTATTTTTGTGGTGCCGGAACCTCACTGTTCCCCCTTCCCATGTTCTCACTGCTACCAATGGTACTGCCGCCTAAAGTAGTCAAACCAGAACCTCCATGTTCCCCACTGCCATGTATTCACTGCCACCAATTATACCTCCACCTGTAGTGGAACTGAAACTCAGGCTGGTTCTCTATTGTCCATGTTCTCGTTTGCTCCACCAATGGTACTGCTGTCTAATCTAGTCTAGGCTGCAGAGGCGTAACTTGAAGTTCTTGGGCCCTGGTGCAAAAAGTGATAGGGGGCTTCTGCCAGATACCATGTGCCATTTCCAATACTGGTGTCTTCTTATGTGTCAAAGGGGCCCCGTAGCAGCTGCTACCGCTGCACCTCCTATAGCTACACTGTCCTCAGCTTTTCAGTTAGACATTGAAAACAATGAATTATTTTAGCCTCTCAATTTATTTCTGTGACTCTCAGAGCCAAGTTTTCTTCACTAAGTTGTTCCATGTATCCATTTTACTCTTATGGAGGGTAATTATGGCTTCTCCTCACCTACCTGAACATCATCTAACATTTACTTTAATGGGGTTTGAAATTCAAGTTCGACTCGAACTTCAAACCAAACTTCTCAGAATTCGAGGTTTGACTTGAACTCAAACTTTTTAGGGTTCGCTCATCTCTACTTATAACCATAAACAGAAATCACTGCGGAGAAGTAAACTTAATCTCCAAGGTATAAATCATAAAACTTCACTTTTAATGTAAACAATGAATTTAAACACACAAAAAACTCCTCAGAATATATTACATATAACCTGGGGTCAAAGTAACAAGGACTCAACAATCCAGGAGTCATTCAGATCAAATATAATCCATGTGGTCCTCTCCCTGGCATGGTCTGCACCTCTACCATCTACCCTCACGGTGCTCACAGAGGATCCACATATTCCACTATGGTTGTTACAGTATGGACTGATCCATAATATCCGTTACAGCACGTCCTGCCCCAACTGTTACAATGAAGAGTCTATTCAGTTATTGTCACCACATATAGTAAGAGAGCGCTCAATGCACAACAAGCTCTGCAACATGTAACCGTTATGGTGATTGAGCGCAGCCCTATATGATAGAACCGGACGTATCATTCAGATATATACAGTGGGGACAATAAGGATTTGATACACGTGACTTTCCCACCTTCATAGAATGGAGAGGTCTGGGGAATTCTATTCCAGGTCATTCCCTCCGGCATTCATAGAAAATAATGGATAAAGTTCTCTGATTTATACAGAGCAAAATAAAAGCACCCCCAACCATCCATGTGTGGGGGAGAAAAAAGGAACAGCTGCTGGGGATACGACCTGTTGAGATTGGAAACACAGCTGTATTACAGGGAGACTACACACACAGCTCAACTACAGGAATATTACACACACAGCTCAGCTACACGCACATTACACACACAGCTCAGCTACACACACATTACACACACAGCTCAGCTACACACACATTACACACACAGCTCAGCTACACGCACATTACACACACACAGCTCAGCTACACGCACATTACACACACACAGCTCAGCTACACACATTACACACACACAGCTCAGCTACACACATTACACACACACAGCTCAGCTACACGCACATTACACACACACAGCTCAGCTACACGCACATTACACACACAGCTCAGCTACACGCACATTACACACACGGCTCAGCTACACGCACCTAACACACACAAACAGCTCAGCTACACCAAAAATTACAACACACACGGCTCAGCTACCCGCACATTACACACACACGGCTCAGCTACAGGCACTTACACACACACGGGTCACTAAAAAAGGCACATTACCACACACACGCTCACTACAGGCACGTTAACACACACGGCTCAGCTACAAGCACATTACACACACAGCGCAGCTAAACACATTTCACACACACACGGCTCAGCTACAGACACAAAACACACACGCCTCACTACAGGCACATTACACACACACGCTCAGCTACAGGGACATTACACACACACGGGTCACTACAGGCACTTACCACACCACGGGTCAGCTACAGGGACGTTACCACACACGCTTCCGCTACAGGCACGTTACCACCCCACGCTCAGCTACAGGCACATTACACACACACGGCTCAGCTACAGGCACTTTACACACACACCTCAGCTACAGGCACATTACGCACAGCCACGGCTCAGCTACAGGCACGTTACGCACACACGGGGCCGCTCAGCTACAGGCACGTTACGGGCACACGGGTCAGCTACAGGCACGTTAAAACACACCCCGGCTCAGCTACAGCACTTTACACACACACGGCTCAGCTACAGGCACGTTACACACACACAGCTCAGCTACAGGCACATGACACACACACACGGCTCAGCTACAGGCACATTACACACACACGGCTCAGCTACAGGCACGTTACACACACGGCTCAGCTACAGGCACGTTACACACACACAGCTCACCTACACGCATATTACACACACATGACTCCGCTACAGGCACATTACACACACACGGCTCAGCTACAGACACATTACACACACAGCTCAACTACACACACACACAGCTTAGCAGGGGCGTAACTAGATATGGCAGGGCCCCCCACTCCCCGGTCCATAAAAAAAAAGAAGAAAAAACTTAGCACATATTCTGTCGAGAATAACGATAAAATAGTGCACACCAGACACACCCCACACACGCCAGACACATTCCACACACGCCAGACACATCCCCACACACATCCCCACACACGTCACAGACATGCTGATATTAGTGGACTGCGATTCTTTGATTACACAGTAGATTTTGCTTTATGTTTTTATTGTTGGAGCTTCACCTTCTTCACCTTGCACTGAATGCTGGTCGCTTACATAGATATTGCATGCACATCACAGACACCGACACATATATATACACACACAGAGATATATATTCAACCACATTACAGACACCATCTATACATACAATCACATCCTAAACACACAATACGATACCATCTTAATAAAAAACCCCCCTTAAAACACGGGCCCCACAGGCACTTTTCCACACACGCTCAGCTAAGGCACTTAACCCACCGCTCAGCACAACAACAAAACACACCCATACACACACAAAACCCCGCTCACACAGGGATTTCCCCACACGGGTCAGCTACCACTTTCCACACAAGTCCCCACACACACTTTTTACCAACCCCTTTAAACACACGTACCCCCCACCACCCCCCCCCCCCCCCACCCCCCCCCCCCCCCCCCCCCCCCCCCCCCCCCCCCCCCCCCCCCCCACCCACCCCCCCGCCCCCCCCCCCCCCCCCCCCCCCCACCCCCCCCCCACCCCCCCCCCCGCCCCCCCCCCACCCCCCCCCCCCCCCCCCCCCCCCCCCCCCCCCCCCCCCCCCCCCCCCCCCCCCCCCCCCCCCCCCCCCCCCCCCCCCCCCCCCCCCCCCCCCCCCCCCCCCCCCCCCCCCCCCCCCACCCCCCCCCCCCCCCCCCCCCCCCCCCCCCCCCCCCCCCCCCCCCCCCCCCCCCCCCCCCCCCCCCCCCCCCCCCCCCCCCCCCCCCCCCCCCCCCCCCCCCCCCCCCCCCCCCCCCCCCCCCCCCCCCCCCCCCCCCCCCCCCCCCCCCCCCCCCCCCCCCCCCCCCCCCCCCCCCCCCCCCCCCCCCCCCCCCCCCCCCCCCCCCCCCCCCCCCCCCCCCCCCCCCCCCCCCCCCCCCCCCCCCCCCCCCCCCCCCCCCCCCCCCCCCCCCCCCCCCCCCCCCCCCCCCCCCCCCCCCCCCCCCCCCCCCCCCCCCCCCCCCCCCCCCCCCCCCCCCCCCCCCCCCCCCCCCCCCCCCCCCCCCCCCCCCCCCCCCCCCCCCCCCCCCCCCCCCCCCCCCCCCCCCCCCCCCCCCCCCCCCCCCCCCCCCCCCCCCCCCCCCCCCCCCCCCCCCCCCCCCCCCCCCCCCCCCCCCCCCCCCCCCCCCCCCCCCCCCCCCCCCCCCCCCCCCCCCCCCCCCCCCCCCCCCCCCCCCCCCCCCCCCCCCCCCCCCCCCCCCCCCCCCCCCCCCCCCCCCCCCCCCCCCCCCCCCCCCCCCCCCCCCCCCCCCCCCCCCCCCCCCCCCCCCCCCCCCCCCCCCCCCCCCCCCCCCCCCCCCCCCCCCCCCCCCCCCCCCCCCCCCCCCCCCCCCCCCCCCCCCCCCCCCCCCCCCCCCCCCCCCCCCCCCCCCCCCCCCCCCCCCCCCCCCCCCCCCCCCCCCCCCCCCCCCCCCCCCCCCCCCCCCCCCCCCCCCCCCCCCCCCCCCCCCCCCCCCCCCCCCCCCCCCCCCCCCCCCCCCCCCCCCCCCCCCCCCCCCCCCCCCCCCCCCCCCCCCCCCCCCCCCCCCCCCCCCCCCCCCCCCCCCCCCCCCCCCCCCCCCCCCCCCCCCCCCCCCCCCCCCCCCCCCCCCCCCCCCCCCCCCCCCCCCCCCCCCCCCCCCCCCCCCCCCCCCCCCCCCCCCCCCCCCCCCCCCCCCCCCCCCCCCCCCCCCCCCCCCCCCCCCCCCCCCCCCCCCCCCCCCCCCCCCCCCCCCCCCCCCCCCCCCCCCCCCCCCCCCCCCCCCCCCCCCCCCCCCCCCCCCCCCCCCCCCCCCCCCCCCCCCCCCCCCCCCCCCCCCCCCCCCCCCCCCCCCCCCCCCCCCCCCCCCCCCCCCCCCCCCCCCCCCCCCCCCCCCCCCCCCCCCCCCCCCCCCCCCCCCCCCCCCCCCCCCCCCCCCCCCCCCCCCCCCCCCCCCCCCCCCCCCCCCCCCCCCCCCCCCCCCCCCCCGCCCCCCCCCCCCCCCCCCCCCCCCCCCCCCCCCCCCCCCCCCCCCCCCCCCCCCCCCCCCCCCACCCCCCCCCCCCCCCCCCCCCCCCCCCCCCCCCCCCCCCCCCACCCCCCCCCCCCCCCCCCCCCCGCCCCCCCCCCCCCCCCCCCCCCCCCCCCCCCCCCCCCCCCCCCCCCCCCCCCCCACCCCCCCCCCCCCCCCCCCCCCCCCCCCCCCCCCCCCCCCCCCCCCCCCCCCCCCCCCCCCCCCCCCCCCCCCCCCCCCCCCCCCCCCCCCCCCCCCCCCCCCCCCCCCCCCCCCCCCGCCCCCCCCCCCCCCCCCCCCCCCCCCCCCCCCCCCCCCCCCCCCCCCCCCCCCCCCCCCCCCCCCCCCCCCCCCCCCCCCCCCCCCCCCCCCCCCCCCCCCCCCCCCCCTACACGCACATTACACACACCCGGCTCAGCTACAGACACGTTACAACACACACGCTCAACTACAGCCTTACACACACACGCTCAGCTACAGGCACATTAAACACACACACGGCTCAGCTACAAGCACATTACACACACACGGCTCAGCTACAGCCATTACACACACACGGCTCAAGCTACACAGCAACACACACAAGGCTCAGCTACCTCGCACATTACACACACACGGCTCAGCTACAGGCACATTACACACACACGGCTCAGCTACAGGCACGTTACACACACACGGGACAGCAACAGGCACGTAACACACACACGCTCAGCTACAGGCACATTACACACACACGGCTCAGCTACAGGCACATTACACCACACACGGCTCAGCTACAGCACGTTACACACACACACTCAGCTACAGGCACATTACACACACACGGCTCAGCTACAGGCACGTTACGCACACACGGCTCAGCTACAGGCACGTTACACACACAGCTCAGCTACAGGCACGATTACACACACACGGCTCAGCTACAGGCACGTTACACACACACGGCTCAGCTACAGGCACTTAACACACACGGCTCAGCTACAGGCACGTTACACACACACTCTCAGCTACAGGCACTTAACACACACGGCTCAGCTACAGGCACGTTACACAACAACGGCTCAGCTACAGCACGTTACACACACAAGCTCACCTACCACGCATATTACACACACAGCTCCGCTACAGGCACGTTACACACACACGGCCAGCTACAGACACATTACAACAAAGCAAGCTACAAACTCACACCACACAGCTTACAGGGGCGTAACTAGAAATGGAGGCCCCCCACACCCCCGTCCATAAAAAAAAGAAGAAAAAACTTAGCACTATTCGTCGAGAATAACGATAAAATAGTGTACACCAGACACACCCCACACACGCCAGACACATCCCACACACGCCAGACACATCCCACACACATCCCGCACACGTCACAGACATGCTGATATTAGTGGACTGCGATTCTTTGATTACACAGTAGATTTTGCTTTATGTTTTTATTGTTGGAGCTTCACCTTCTTCACCTTGCACTGAATGCTGGTCGCTTACATAGATATTGCATGCACATCACAGACACCGACACATATATATACACACACAGAGATATATATTCATACACACATTACAGACACACATCTATACATACAATCACATCCCTATACACACACACATTACAGATACACATCTATACATACAATCACATCCTTATACCCACACACACACACATTACAGATACACATCTATGCATACAATCACATCCCTATACACACACACACATTACAGATACACATCTATGCATACAATCACATCCCTATACACACACACACATTACAGATACACATCTATACAACAATCAAATCCCTAAACACACACACATACAACAATACACATCTATACATACAATCACATCCCTAAATTACACAAAACATTACAGACACCCCATCTATGCATACAATCACATCCCTATACACACACATTACAGATACACATCTATACATACAATCACATCCCTATACACACATTACAGACACACATCTATACATACAATGACATCCGTATACACACACATGACAGATACACCTCTATGCATACAATCACATCCCTATACACACACACATTACAGATACACATCTATACATACAATCACATCCCTATACACACACACACATTACAGATACACATCTATACATACAATCACATCCCTATACACACACACATTACAGATACACATCTATACATACAATCACATCCCTATACACAAACATTACAGATACACATCTATACATACAATCACATCCCTATACACAAACATTACAGACACACATCTATACATACAATTACATCCCTATACACAAACATTACAGATACACATCTATGCATACAATCACATCCCTATACACAAACATTACAGACACACATCTCTGCATACAATCACATACCTATACACACACATTACAGATACACACTATGCATACAATCACAATCCCTATACCACACACATTACCGACACAATCTATACATACAATCACAATTCCCTATACACACACAATTTCAGACACACATCTATCCATCAAAATCACATCCGTAACACACACACATTAAAAGATAAAACATATAACATACAATCACATCCCTATACACACATTACAGACACACATCATACATACAATACATCCTAAAAACCCCACACATTGACAGATAACCCTCTATGCATACAATCACAAACCCCAAAACACACACCCCACACATTACAGATACACATCCATGCATAAAAATCACATCCTATACAACACAACAGATACATTCAACCATACAATCACATCCCTATACACACACATTACAGATACACATCTATACATACAATCACATCCCTATACACACACACATTACAGATACACATCTATGCATACAATCACATCCCTATACACACACATTACAGATACACATCTATACATACAATGACATCCGTATACACACACATGACAGATACACCTCTATGCATACAATCACATCCCTATACACACACACACACATTACAGATACACATCTATGCATACAATCACATCCCTATACACACACATTACAGATACACATCTATACATACAATCACATCCCTATACACAAACATTACAGATACACATCTATACATACAATCACATCCCTATACACAAACATTACAGATACACATCTATACATACAATCACATCCCTATACACAAACATTACAGATACACATCTATACATACAATCACATCCCTATACTGTACACACACACACATTACAGACACACATCTATGCATACAATCACATCCCTATACACACACACATTACAGATACACATCTATGCATACAATCACATCCCTATACACACACATTACCCGATACACATCTATACATACAATCATATCCCTATACACAAACATTACAGATACACATCTATGCATACAATCACATCCCTATACACATGCACACACATTACAGATACACATCTATGCATACAATCACATCCCTATACACACACACACACACACATTACAGATACACATCTATGCATACAATCACATCCCTATACACACACATTACAGATACACATCTATGCATACAATCACATCCCTATACACACACATTACAGATACACATCTATGCATACAATCACATCCCTATACACACACACATTACAGATACACATCTATGCATACAATCACATCCCTATACACACACACACACATTACAGATACACATCTATGCATACAATCACATCCCTATACACACACACACACACACACACATTACAGATACACATCTATGCATACAATCACAGCCCTATACACACACATACCCCGATACACATCTATGCATACAATCACATTCCTATACACACACATTACAGATACACATCTATGCATACAATCACATCCCTATACACACACACATTACAGATACACATCTATACATACAATCACATCCCTATACACACATTACAGATACACATCTATACATACAATCACATCCCTATACACACACATTACAGATACACATCTATGCATACAATCACATCCCTATACACACACATTACAGATACACATCTATGCATGCAATCACATCCCTATACACACACACATAAAAATTAAAAAACATCTAGCATGCAATCACATCCCTATACACACACACCCTTTCAGATACAACATCTTACAACAATCACATCCCTATACACAAACTTACAGTCACTCTATACATACAAACACACCCCAAACCCCAAACATTAGAGATACACCCTCCCATACATACAATCACATCCCTATACGTACCACACACACACACATACCCGACACAAAATCTATGCATACAATCACATCCCTATACACACACATTACAGACACACATCTATACATACAATCACATCCCTATACACACACATTACAGATACACATCTATGCATACAATAACATCCCTATACACAAACATTACAGATACACATCTATGCATACAATCACACCCCTATATACACACACACGCACACATTACAGATACACATCTATGCATACAATCACATCCCTATACACACACAATCCAGATACAAATCAATGCATCAATAACATCCCTAATACACACCAATTACAGATACACATCTATGCATACAATCACATCCCTAAAACACATGCACACATTACAGATACACATCTATGCATACAATCACATCCCTATACACACACACACACACCCACGCACACATTACAGATACACATCTATGCATACAATCACATCCCTATACACACACATTACAGATACACATCTATGCATACAATAACATCCCTATACACAAACATTACAGATACACATCTATGCATACAATCACATCCCTATACACATGCACACACATTACAGATACACATCTATGCATACAATCACATCCCTATACACACACACACACACACATTACAGATACACATCTATGCATACAATCACATCCCTATACACACACACATTACAGATACACATCTATGCATACAATCACATCCCTATACACACACACATTACAGATACACATCTATGCATACAATCACATCCCTATACACACACATTACAGATACACATCTATCATGCAAATCACAAACCCATACACAACACACACATTACAGATACACATCTATACATACAATCACATCCCTATACTGTACACACACACACATTACAGACACACATCTATGCATACAATCACATCCCTATACACACACACACACACACATTACAGATACACATCTATGCATACAATCACATCCCTATACACACACACACACACACATTACAGATACACATCTATGCATACAATCACATCCCTATACACACACACACATTACAGATACACATCTATGCATACAATCACATCCCTATACACACACACACACACATTACAGATACACATCTATGCATACAATAACATCCCTATACACACATTACAGATACACATCTATGCATCCAATCACATCCCTATACACACACACATTACAGATACACATCTATGCATCCAATCACATCCCTATACACACACATTACAGATACACATCTATACATACAATCACATCCCTATACACACACACATTACAGATACACATCTATACATACAATCACATCCCTATACACACACATTACAGATACACATCTATACATACAATCACATCCCTATACACACACACACACACATTACAGATACACATCTATACATACAATCACATCCCTATACTGTACACACACACACACATTACAGACACACATCTAAGCATAAAAATCCATCCTAACACTGCACACAATTTCAGATACACATCTATGCATACAATCACATCCCTATACACACACACACACATTACAGATACACATCTATGCATACAATCACATCCCTATACACACACACATTACAGATACACATCTATGCATACAATCACATCCCTATACACACACACATTACAGATACACATCTATGCATACAATCACATACCAACACACACACACACACACACATTACAGATACACATCTATGCATACAATCACATCCCTATACACACACATTACAGATACACATCTATGCATACAATCACATCCCTATACACACACATTACAGATACACATCTATGCATACAATCACATCCCTATACACACACATTACAGATACACATCTATGCATACAATCACATCCCTATACACACACACACATTACAGATACACATCTATGCATACAATCACATCCCTATACACACACACATTACAGATACACATCTATGCATACAATCACATCCCTATACACACACACATTACAGATACACATCTATGCATACAATCACATCCCTATACACACACATTACAGATACACATCTATACATACAATCACATCCCTATACACACACATTACAGATACACATCTACACATACAATCACATCCCTATACACACACATTACAGATAGACATCTATACATACAATCACATCCCTATACACACACACATTACAGATACACATCTATGCATACAATCACATCCCTATACACACACACACACACATTACAGATACACATCTATGCATACAATCACATCCCTATACACACACACACACACACACACATTACAGATACACATCTATGCATACAATCACATCCCTATACACACACATTACAGATACACATCTATGCATACAATCACATCCCTATACACACACACACATTACAGATACACATCTATGCATACAATCACATCCCTATACACACACATTACAGATACACATCTATGCATACAATCACATCCCTATACACACATTACAGATACACATCTATACATACAATCACATCCCTATACACACATTACAGATACACATCTATGCATGCAATCACATCCCTATACACACACACATTACAGATAGACATCTATACATACAATCACATCCCTATACACACACACACATTACAGATACACATCTATGCATCCAATCACATCCCTATACACACACATTACAGATACACATCTATGCATACAATCACATCCCTATACACAACAACACATTAAAAAAATACAGATCTATGCATACAATCACATCCCTTATACACACAACAACAACACCAACAAAATTACAATACAATCAATCATAAAATCCTATACAACACCAAACATTACAGATACACATCTATCATACAATCCATCCCTATACACAAAACATTACAGAAACACATCATCATACAATCACATCCCTATACACACACACACATTACAGATACACATCTATGCATACAATCACATCCCTATACACACACACACACACACACACACATTACAGATACACATCTATGCATACAATCACATCCCTATACACACACATTACAGATACACAAACTAGCATCCCAAACACATCCCTATACACACCCCACACATTACAGATACACATCTATGCATCCCAAACACATCCCTATACAAACACATTACGATACACATAATACATACAATCACATCCCTAACACAAACATTACAGATACACATCTATACATACAATCACATCCCTAACAAAAAACATTACAGATACCCCATCTATGCATACAATCACATCCCCATACACACACACACATTACCCGATACACATCTATGCATAAATCACATCCCTAAACACACACACACCATACACACACATTAACAGATACACATCTATGCCAAAACCAATCACATCCCTTTTAAACACCACACACATTTCAGATACACCCCTAAAGCAACAATCACATCCCTATAACACACACATTACAGATAAAACATCTATGCATACAATCAATCCCTATACACAAAACACATTACGATACACAACTATCATACAATCACATCCCAACAACAAAACACACACATAACAGATACACATCTAATCATAAAATCACAAACATACACACACACACACACACATTACAGATACACATCTATGCATACAATCACATCCCTATACACACATTACAGATACACATCTATGCATCCAATCACATCCCTATACACACACACATTACAGATACACATCTATGCATACAATCACATCCCTATACACACACATTACAGATACACATCTATGCATACAATCACATCCCTATACACACACACATTACAGATACACATCTATGCATACAATCACATCCCTATACACACACACAACAAAACATTACCAGATAAAACAACTATGCTACAATCAACTTCCCCATACAAACAACAAACCCTATACACACACACACACATTACAGATACACATCTATGCATACAATCACATCCCTATACACACACATTACAGATACACATCTATGCATACAATCACATCCCTATACACACACACACATTACAGATACACATCTATGCATACAATCACATCCCTATACACACATTACAGATACACATCTATGCATACAATCACATCCCTATACACACACATTACAGATACACATCTATGCATACAATCAACATCCCTAACTTAACACACAACAATTACAACCAAACTATGCATACAATCACATCCCTATACACACACACATTACAGATACACATCTATGCATGCAATCACATACCTATACACACACACACATTACAGATACACATCTATACATACAATCACATCCCTATACACACACATTACAGATACACATCTATGCATACAATCACATCCCTATACACACACATTACAGATACACATCTATGCATACAATCACATCCCTATACACACACATTACAGATACACATCTATGCATACAATCACATCCCTATACACACACACACATTACAGATACACATCTATGCATCCAATCACATCCCTATACACACACACATTACAGATACACATCTATGCATCCAATCACATCCCTATACACACACACACATTACAGATACACATCTATGCATACAATCACATCCCTATACACACACACACATTACAGATACACATCTATGCATCCAATCACATCCCTATACACGCACAACAAAATTACAGATACACAACTATGCAATACAATCACACACCCTAACACACGCACACACATTACAGACACACATCTATTCATACAATCACATCAATATCAACACACATTACAGATACACATCTATACATACAATCACATCCCTATACACAAACATTACAGATACACATCTATACATACAATCACATCCCTATACACAAACATTACAGATACACATCTATGCATACAATCACACCCTATACACACACATTACAGACACACATCTACACATACAATCACATACACACAAATACTGTTTGCATTTCAGCCATCAGCGTCCAGGGGTCTCAGGAAGATGTGGTGGGAAGAATGCTCCCACCCGGGATGCAGACAACCCCTTCCCCCATCCTGACGTCAGCAGCTGGAAGCAGTGTACACGAGGGAGGTGAGGGCTCTAAGGAGCACTCCCTGACTTTCCGGGATCTGCTCTTCCTTATGTTTTGACCCGAGGCCTGGCAGGAAGTTCTGTTTTTGCCGGCCGGCCCCCAGGAGTGCGGGCCCGTTATAGCAACTGTCAAAAGGTACGCGCTCCCTAGACCTTGCAAGCATCCTGCTTGAACCGGGCCAAGAGCCTGGCGTTCAGAGGCAGGATGCGTCGGGCCCCGCAGCTCTGCGTCCGACTATTGGGGGAGCACACGTGTTAGAAGATGCCCTGGGGCACGGCCCCCATAAGAGTCCGGGCCCCCGGGGCAGCTGCTATATCTGCTCCCCCCGGTAGTTACGCCCCTGCGGCTCAGCTACACGCACATTACACACACACGCTCAGCTACAGACAGTTCACACACAACGGCCAACTACACCGTTACACACACAGCTCAGCTACTGCACATTAACACACAAACGGTCACTACAGACACGTTTACAACACACCTCAACTAAAAGACACATTCAAACACACCCAGCTACAAGGCACTTACACACACACCCCGGGTCACGTACACCACATTACACACACACGGCTCAGCTACACGCACGTTACACACACACGGCTCAGCTACAGGCACGTTACACACACACGGCTCAGCTACATGCACATTACACACACACGGCTCAGCTACATGCACATTACACACACACGGCTCAGCTACACGCACATTACACACACGGCTCAGCTACAGGCACGTTACACACGGCTCAGCTATAAGCACATTACACACACACGGCTCAGCTACAGGCACATTATACACACACGGCTCAGCTACAGGCACGTTACACACACACGGCTCAGCTACACGCACGTTACACACACACAGCTCAGCTACACGCACATTACACACACACAGCTCAGCTACAGGCACATTACACACACACGGCTCAGCTACAGGCACGTTACACACACAGCTCAGCTACAGGCACATTACACACACACGGCTCAGCTACAGGCACATTACACACACACGGCTCAGCTACAGGCACGTTACACACACATGGCTCAACTACAGGCACATTACACACACACGGCTCAGCTACACGCACGTTACACACACACGGCTCAGCTACAGGAAAAATACACACACACAGCTCGCTACAGGCACGTTACACACACACAGCTCAGCTACACGCACGTTTCACACACACGGCTCAGCTACAGTCACGTTACACACACACGGCTCAGCTACAGGCACGTTACACACACACGGCTCAGCTACAGGCACGTTACACACACACGGCTCAGCTACACACATTACACACACACGGCTCAGCTACAGGCACGTTACACACACGGCTCAGCTACAGGCACGTTACACACACGGCTCAGCTACAGGCACGTTACACACACACGGCTCAGCTACAGGCACGTTACACACACGGCTCAGCTACAGGCACGTTACACACACGCGGCTCAGCTACAGGCACTAAACACACACGCGGCTCAGCTACAGGCACATTACACACACACACGGCTCAGCTACAGGCACGTTACACACACGGCTCAGCTACAGGCACGTTACACACACACGGCTCAGCTACAGGCACGTTACACACACACAGCTCAGCTACAGACACGTTACACACACACGGCTCAGCTACAGGCACATTACACACACACGGCTCAGCTACAGGCACATTACACACACACACACGGCTCAGCTACAGGCACATTACACACGGCTCAGCTACAGGCACGTTACACACACACGGCTCAGCTACAGGCACGTTACACACACACAGCTCAGCTACAGACACGTTACACACACACACACACACACACACACACACACACACACACAGCAGCAGTCACATGACTCCTCCCTCCATGTGACATCATCACAGGTCCTGGCAGCACACAGCAGTCACATGACTCCTCCCTCCATGTGACATCATCACAGGTCCTGGCAGCACACAGCAGTCACATGACTCCTCCCTCCATGTGACATCATCACAGGTCCTGGCAGCACAGATCGGCCACACGGCTTCTTTCCAGCACGAGGAGGTTTGTGTGTTATTATCTCTTTCCTTTCTGACTGTTTTGGATCTTATAGTTTTTATATATTAATTTTGGTCGCACTAAAAGCGTCTGGTCAGGGCTTCACTTTGGTTTTCTAATAAGCATCGAGCACATGAAAAAGAAGAAACAGAACAGAAGAAGTTCAGTGTCCGGGGAATCTGCTTTCTCTCTGAAGACCAAACCCCCAGATGTTGTTATAGAAATTCACACAGAGATGAGGAGTAAGGCCCAGAGCAGTCACTGACACATTAGAAGCTCTGACTGCCGGGGGCTTTACACCAATTAGTTAAGTCTTTTCCCTGGGGCCGGGGACCTCCACCATATGTGTCATCTGGAAGGTAAGTTGGGATGAGTCATACAATGTATATATATGTATATAGCAGCTCAATGCTCCATAAGCCCACGCACTGCACCATGGGATAATGTATCATTTTCTAATGACTATATGTGGGATATTATTTACATCAAAACATAAGAAACCCTTTATATTGTTCTCCGCTCTCATAAAGGGGAGTTCCGCTATTGACCTGTGCATAAGGATTGCTTTAAAGTGTTCCCCACATCTATGGATTATTCATATTATTTACCCCATTATTATAACCACTGTCATGCCCTCATGTGTCCCACATACCTCCAAATTAGAAATTCAAACACCGGTACAACCCCAAAGAAAACTACTTACTATTATACACCTGGATGAATACCCTAGAGGGTGTAGTTTGCACAATAGGTTCAGTTCTTAGGAGCTTTCAATGTACTTGTGCCCCAGGGGCCCTACACATGTGATATGAAAACCATTCTAGCAAAATCTGTGCTCTAAAAGCCTAATAGTGCTCCTTCCCTTCTGAGCCCTGCCATGTGCCCAAACAATAGTTTACACCCATGTATGGGGTTTTGCTGTACAACCAATTTTTGGATATATTTCTCTCCAGTATTCTGCATGAAAAATAAAACAAATTTTGAGCTAAAACCACATATTGGAAAAATGTTATTTTTTATTTTCACAGCCCATTGTTAAAATGGGGTCAATATCCTCTCTACACCACTAAATGCAGAATCAGGGACTGGGGAAAGGTGAATATAGGTTTTTTAAAAATTTTACTTGGGGACCTGGACCTTTTAAAGTAACTTTTTACTAGGTGGACAACCCCTTAAAACACCGCACTAGGGCCACATGTGGGATATCTCTAAAAATGGCAAAAACAAAGGAATAAATATTTTTCTTTGTTTGAGTTGTGTTCCGCTGTTAATACTTCAAGCTTTTCAGTAAAAAAAATTATTAACTATAAAATTTTTGCCAACAAGAAAATTTAATTTTCAAATTTCATCTCCCTTTTGCTCAGACATGTAAGATGAATTGGCTTCCTAAACGCCCTTTTGAATACTGTGGTTGGTGCAGTTTTTTTAATAGGGTGATTTATGGTGGTGTTTAACATACAGTCCTCTAAAAACAACGTCAGACCTCAACTGAATCCTAATTTTAAAAAAAATTCAACTAGATTTGGACTTGTGGAAAGTTGCTTCTTATCTTATAAGACTCCTAATGTCATAAAAATAAAGGATGTTTATAAAAATTTGACACCATAAAGTGCGGATGTAGCAGAGTTCAGCTTCATCTTTCAGTGTTATCTGCTCTTCATTCAAAACAAAAGCCATTTAGAAGCATTGAAAACGGTGAGACCTATGCTGGTGTCGCTGGTAACTTTTTCCTGCTCACTATTTTACAGTTGTGCATCTGATTAAGCAATTTTCCCTAAGGGCTATGTACATGTCTTGTATGCCTCAATTTGTAATGTCCTGACGAGTGATATTCATTAAGACATCATATACTTTCGAAGCGTAAGCTCAATGGAGAGAGATAGGACCTGAGCGGAGCTCTCTCGATGCTTGTTATCTTACCTCATGATTGCACATGTACAATTGTGAAAACGGTGAGACCATGTTCTGTGCCATGAAATCATGGTGTGTCATCTGCCAAGTTTAGTTATGCTTTATGTGTAGGCCAACGGTAAAGTTTATTAAACATTTTGCTTGGTATGACTATCTCACAAGCAAAAACGTTAAAATTTTGAACAATTTCAAATTTTCACAAACTTTAATTTTTTTCACCAAACACAGACTGTATCGACCAAAAGTTATCAGTACAACCTGTTATGAAAAACCTTCTCAAAATCACATTGATGAACGAAAGCATTAAAAAGTTATTCCTACATAAAGTGACACATATCAGATTTAAAAAATAAGGCGATGCCCTAAAGGCCAAAACTGTCTGCTGCAGTAAGGGGTTAAATCTGACCCTAGGGATAATCTTTCAGCTTAATGGAGGGGAGATGCTGCTGGGACATTATACAGTAACAACACTGAAGGGGTCTCGATGATGACCGTATCATTGTGTGTGTCAGGTTCCTACAAGGTGTCTGCACGTCGCTGTCTATTTCTCCATGGAGGCCTTGAAGTATCCAGAAGAACACAAGGATCTGTACAGTGATGTCAAGATAGAGGATCTGTACACGGAGGATCAGCAGCCGCTCACATCTCCAGGTAATAGACATGATTAAATACAAGTCTTATAAAGTGGACCTCCGATTATAAACAACTTTCTATAAATCAATATTACAAGGAAAATAGGAAAAATAAATTATTATAGACAATTTTTTTCCACATATCAGACTCCTTCCCCAATCCTACATTCTTTACTTGTCACTAATTAAGTATTTGATTCTATAGAGCAGAGCGGAGATTTACATTCCCCCTTTACTGTGAGATCAGGTTACAGCTCGTCATAGAAGTCTATGTAGAGAGAAAGGGGGAAGTAGGAGGAGAAGCAGGAGACACACAGAGATGGTGCTGGCTTTATAGTGATTGTATTATCTCACCATAGTGCTGGATTCACAGCTTACACTGCTCCTTACTGCTGTCTCATATCCTCCAGGCTGCTGCTTCTGCGTGTGTGTAGGCTTTCTTCTAGACATCTGCTTCTTCATCCTCCTCTCCTCCCCTCTCCATAGACTGCTATCAGCAGCTGTAATCTTATTTCTTAGCTGAGCTCACAGTCAGTCTCCTCTGTGGATTTCCTTAGTGATTTCTAGGTTAGTGAACAGGAAAGGAGTCTGATAAGTGGAGAATGAGGCACATTATTCATAATAATTATTAAAAAACGAAACCGCTGACAACCCCTCTTCCCTGACCATTACCCATGACCTTCCCCCTCTTATCCTAAACACTACAACACTATCTCCTCTCAGCCCATGGGTCTCTGACCAAATTCACTGTATGGAGCCCTAAAGTATTTCATGGCAGCTCTATGCAGTGTTTTATAGAGGAGCGGTTCTGGATTTGCTGTACACTGTGTGTTACTGAAATCCGGCTTCATGTATTTTTTTAGATCTTTTGGGTTAAAACAAAAATTCGGGCTGAATTACAATTTCCGAATCCCAAATAACTACGATTGAAGCTCATTGGTGCTGGATCATAAGACTTCCCAGACATAGAGAATCTTCATAAGAAGTGTTTATTTAGCCATAACACTACGGACAATGTGTTTTGTGTATTGATGGACTTCATCAGGCACCAGTGTATGAATACACAAAACACATTGTTATGTCTAAGTAAACAGATCTTGTTAAGATTCTCTATATCTGTCCACACAGGGAAGAATATAGAAGTAGGTTCTCCCATGTACAGAAACAGTAACAAGATCACAGGTACACAGGAGGGCTAGAGCAAGGTGAACACACCCTGTGCACACACAATACTCTGGCCCAGACTGCTGGAAGAAGCTGCCTTATAAAGCAGCCAGTGATGATCAGCAGCACCTGGGCAAGTCCTGAGTAGGGATTAACTGCTTCAGTGCTGGACAGCAGTGAGAGAAGATAGAAAACTCACCCACCAGAATCAATGGGAAAGTCACAGCAGGGAACCATGCAAATCGTAACAGCCCTGACTGCTTCATACATGACCATCCTGCACCTGCCCTCAGAACTGCTGTGTGCTGGAGAGCCTGTAGAGATCAGTGAGTGTGTGAGCCGGAGACCACCTAATATCACTGATTCACAGGCTCCATTATAATCCTCCTTTGGATATTTACTGGATAAAGTGGTGAAAGGCAGCCTGATACTTCACCCAGTGTAGGTGCTGCCTCAACACAGAAATGTAAAACTGCAAAAGAACAGCCCAGTGGCCGAACATCACAATCTACTGGTCCTTGCTCAGAGAGGAATACTGTTCAAGTGTAATCTGTTTTGCCACCACTGGCCTTGCTCTGCAATTTGTATGGACATTCTTATGTAGAAATGTTATAAAATATCAGTATAACTTCCAAGGTTATATTTATCAAAAATAATAAAATCTGTTTTATCATTGACAGGTGACTGTACCAAGAGCTCAGAGAGACATATGAAAGTGTCAGATTTTAAAGCAGATGATGGTGGTATCACACAAGATGAAGGGCATGCTATGTATCCAGACATACCCTCAGTCCTTCCCTCCCAAGATCTGTCATCTGATTCTTTTAAGCAGGTCCTGTATTCTGATTCACCACAGACTGTTCAGCAAAATAAAAATCACAGAAGGGGTATAGAACATCAACAATGTCACACAGGAGAGAAGCCATTTTCATGTTCAGAATGTGGCAAATGTTTTACTCAGAAATCACATCTTGTTGAACATGAAAGAACTCACACAGGAGAGAAGCCATTTTCATGTTCAGAATGTGGCAAATGTTTTACTCAGAAATCAAGTCTTGATAAACATGAAAGAACTCACACAGGAGAGAAGCCATTTTCATGTTCAGAATGTGGCAAATGTTTTACTCAGAAATCAAGTCTTGATAAACATGAAAGAACTCACACAGGAGAGAGGCCATTTTCATGTTCAGAATGTGGCAAATGTTTTACTGCGAAATCAAATCTTTATAAACATGAAAAAACTCACACAGGAGAGAAGCCATTTACATGTTCAGAATGTGGCAAATGTTTTACTTGGAAATTCTGTCTTGTTGAACATGAAAGAACTCACACACGAGAGAGGCCATTTTCATGTTCAGAATGTGGAAAATGTTTCACTCGGAAAATACGTCTTGTCGAACATGAAAGAACTCACACAGGAGTGAAGCCATTTTCATGTTCAGAATGTGGCAAATGTTTTACTGTGAAATCAAGTCTTGAGAAACATGAAAGAACTCACACAGGAGAGAAACCATTTTCATGTTCAGAATGTGGCAAATGTTTTACTCAGAAATCAAATCTTGATATACATGAAAGAACTCACACAGGAGAGAAGCCATTTTCATGTTCAGAATGTGACAAATGTTTTACTGCAAAATCAAATCTTTATAAACACGAAAAAGCTCACACAGGAGAGAAGCCATTTTCATGTTCAGAATGTGGCAAATGTTTTACTGTGAAATCAAGTCTTGATAAACATGAAAGAACTCACACAGGAGAGAAGCCATTTTCATGTTAGGATTGTGGCAAATGTCTTACTTTTAAATCAAGTCTTGATAAACATGAAAGAACTCAAACATGAGAGAAGCCATTTTCATTCAGGAGAGAGGCCACACTCTGAACTTTTACATGTTCATAATGTGGCATATGTTTATCAAGACTTGATTTCACAGTAAAACATGAAAGAACTCACACAGGAGAGAAGCTATTTTCTTGTTCAGAATGTGGCAAATGTTTTACTCAGAAATCAAATCTTGATCTATATGAAAGAACTCACACAGGAGAGAAACCATTTTCATGTTCATAATGTGTCAAATGTTTTACTGTGAAATCAAGTCTTGATAAACATGAAAAAACTCATATAGGAGAGAAGCCATTTTGATGTTCAGAATGTGGCAAATGTTTTACTTGGAAATCAATTCTTTTTCAACATCAAAAAAATCATACAGGAGAAAAGTCCCTTTAGTATGCCACAGTTCTAATGCTATTAATCCCGCACAGCCACAGCCAGTTTTCAGTTTCCTGAGATCCCCATTTGAAATTTGTCACTTTATGTAGGAATGTTTTTTCCAATTTAAACAAAAAAAGTTTTATTTATACAAAATGTTACACATAAAGTGACATATGTCAGATTTAAAAAATGGGGCTCTGTCAGAAAGGCCAAAACTGGCTCCGGCGGTAAGGGGTTAATTTGCCTTCTAAGGCAAGAAAAAACTATTCGATCACCTACCAACCAACAAGAATTCTGGCTCTCACAGACCTGTTAGGTTTTTTTGTTCAGAAGCCCTCCTACTCCGCACTGATTACTTCTTCAACCTCTCCACCATGGCCAAGACCAAAGAGCTGTCTAAGAACACCAGGGACAAAATAGTAGACCTGCACAAGGCTGGGATGGGCTACAGGACAATAGGTAAGCAGCTTGGTGAGGAGGTAACAACAGTTGGTGCAATTCTTAGAAAATGGAAGAAACACAAGATGACTGTCAATCTTTGTCAGTCTGGGGCTCCATGTAAGATCTTGTTCCGTGGGGTACGGAGGATTCTGAGAAAGGTCAGAAATCAGCCCAGAAATACACGGGTGGACCTGGTCAATGACCTGAACAGAGTTGGGACCACAGTCTCAAAAATTACCGTTAGTAACACATTGCACCATCATGGATTAAAATTCTGCAGGGCACGCAAGGTCCCCCTGCTCGCATGTTCTGGCCCATTTAAAATTCATCAATGGCCATTTGGAAGATCCAGAGGAGAAGGTTAAGTAGTCAAATGAGACCAAAATGGAACTTTTTGGTATCAATGCCACTCGCCGTGTTTGGAGGAAGACGCAGCCAACAGATTACACTCCCAAAGATGTGAAATAGAGAGTCTGGTGAGCCATAAGATCTCCAGCAACCTGGTGATGATGTTGGATCCATTTTTGATAAAGGAAAGGGTGTATAATAAAATTAATCAATTATTTTTGGCATTGCTCTCCAAAAGTAGTACAGACTAAGGATCTGTGAGCCCATGAGACCACAGCTTTCCACTGGATCTCGGAATAAGAGTGAGATAGGACTCTCTTCCAGGCTAAAATGTTGGGAGTTTTTTTTTTAAACTTGTTTTTATTATGAGTCTTCAAATAAAATACAACATGAAAAATTGATACAATAGTATCTCCTTGCAATTATCATCTCTGCTCGCAGGCAGACAATTAGTTGTGAAGACTTCAATTTTCACATTTTCCAACACAAAATCAACAGAAGATTGAGTTGCCCAATAAGAACAAAGAGAGGCGCTAACAGAGAAGTCACTAACCATAGTGGTTATGACAATGCTTCAAGTATCGCAGGCAGGAACTCACATAGGCAAGTGGGGAAAGAGACATGATTAACTAAACGGATAAACATTCAAAACCAACAAACAAACAACTCTGCTCCAATACATCCCCCCAATCCGCCACTGCTCTCCGAAGACTTTCCAGCACACCCCCCCACCTCTTTTTCGGTCAATCCGAAAGGGCACCTACTCCCGCTTATGACCACACTAGACGTTAAAAGGGCATCGTTACTGGAAAGTGAGCTAATTAAAGTAAAAGTAGGGATTCCATAGTCTGACTCTTCAGGCAAGAATCGGGTCTGAAGGTTATTTGGTCAGTGCCCCTAGTGTTGACGCTAGGTACCAGCCTGTCATTCCATAAAACAGGATCGCAATCTTATCACGAATCGGGGCCGACAACGTCTTCATCACCGTCTGCCACAAGGCAAAAAAAACTGTTTGACTTTTTCCTTCCTTTCAGGCTGCGAAGCCTCGATCCAGTCATTTTCAACAAGAAAAAGGATTCTATCAAGACAAACAGTTGTCTGTTGGGGCTCGCCGGGCTGGCTCCACACCTGCAATAATAGCCTTCGGCGCCGCCGCTGATAGAACGTGCAAAAGCTCTTCTACCCTTTCTGGTACTTGCGACCCGGTTCAGTGTCCACAATCCACCCAAAGGATGGGCCCATTGTGCGGTAGGGATAAATGCACGCCCGAGGTATCTCTGCACCTGCGATGCCACATCCGCCCAGATACTGTTGAATTTGAGGACAGAGCAGAGGCAATGGTAGGAGATCAGCTTCCAGTGTGCCACACTTGCAAGCTTTATCTTGCAAGTGTAAGCACCCTTTGTTAGGTCCCCTTAGAGGTGTTAGGTAGGCATTGTGTGCCACCTTGAGGGACATCACTCAATATATCTAGATGACTGGAAGAAAGTTATAGGAATCTGCAAGTGCCACGCAGTATTAGTATCAGGGGGTCAGGGTTGGTCGGCTTGCTCCCAGCGCCGCGAGTTGCAGAGAGGTTTGAGCATAATCAATGTCGCTTCTTAGCAGATATCTGTAGAGGTACCGAGAGATGAGGGCGTCTCGTCGGTGGTCTCACCCACCGGTCATTGTAAAAGTCTGAACTCCATTTGCCCCGCAATGTGCACTCGGAGGACGAACTTATGTAGCCTGCTAGCCTGAGGATAAGTGAAGAAAAGGGTATGTGCGAAGGTCAGGTATCTGAAACTGGAGTTCCTGAAACGAGTAACCCGTTCTGGCAGTCGGGTCCACCCTCTTCTGCGCGAGGAAAGACAGACCCACTAATATGTAAAAGCCGGAACGAGACATGTGAGGAACCCATCTGGAAGCGGGAGTTCCTGACTAAGGACTGATAAGGAGTGGTCTGGTGTCAGGACCTTCAGCATTCTATTCTCCTCCATGCCCTCAAACTGGCATGACGAAGGAAGTTGCTGCCTAACATTACACGCTCTGAAGCAGACGCGCCATAGGGTAACTTGCACCTAGAATTTTACAAGAGTGGGACTCTGGCAATGTGAAACAGTACACGTATACCAAATCGTGGTGAAGAACCATTGGAGGCCTGGACACCTCGGTCGCAACGCCATATCGTCCCAGGGCTGCTAAGTTGTAGTATCTTGATGCTTGGGGAAGCCAAGAACTCCAAGGAGCTTGGCCTGGTGAAGAATATGAGAGGAAATGCGTGCCCGCTTCCCCCCCCACCCAAATAAAGTTCCGAAAAGGGCGTTATGAGGCTTTTACTCCCTAGGCTTAGAGATATTGGTAGCATATTAAATAGGTCCAGGAGGCGTGGAACCTCCACCATTTTAAGCACTGGCGTTGGCTCGTCCCATATAGAGGATAGCGGGATGGTAGCACATCTCATGAGAGTGTGTATGCAGCGCTCGTAAACTATCTGCAGATATTCTTCCTGATATATTTTATCAGGAGTGTCGGGGAATGGGATACTAAGTATTTTATGCTGGAAGTGCACCAGCGGATATGGTGGGAGGGGCCTAATGGGCAGCCACTTGGTCACTCTAAGTAGGATGACCCTCACTTTTATCAATGTTTATATGGTACCCTGAGCGGTCCCCCTTCATTCTTAATATCCTGCCAGCACTGTCGCCAGGGTGGTTTTGGGGTTGGAGACACATTCTCAATAACAAACTCATCAGCTTAGGCCGCCAGCTTTATCTCGCTATACATTAGCTTTATTCACAGAAAACGTTTTGAGACTTTATTTGGGGTGACGTGATAAAGAAGAGGGTCACATGGAGAGATTAAATAAGGTATTGGGAAATGGGGGACATCCCTGCTTCCGCCCCGCTGGAACAAAATCAATAAGATAGGAGATGTTCGCCCATTCACGAAGTAGGGCCCGTAGTCACGTTTTGCTCGCATGAGGGACAAGGAGAGACGTGCACACAGACCCATATCCCCGCCGGCCCCAGTGTGGCCGCCAGAAAAGGGCATCAATAAGATCCTTTCAAATGCCTTCTCCGCGTCAGGCTTAACAGCAATGGACACCGGATGGCCAAGGGTCATTGTGCCGCGGTGCCGCTGCCACAGCCAGCCGTACATTCCTGGTCGAGTGTCGATTCGAGACGAAACCCACCTGGCAGGGGTGTGAGATGGGCAGGCAACAAATTTCTGAAGTAGGTTCGCATATTAATTTTGGCCAGGAGCGTGTAATCCTGGTCTCCCCCATGCAGGGAAATGGGCCTCGGTATGACGTTTAAGACGCAGGATCCCTTCCGTCCTTCTGCAGCAGCAACGTCTTATGAGTCAAAAATCGTGTCCTATCGGGCACAGAACGGATGTAGACATCTTGAATAGTTGGGTTTAGATAAGGGGACAATATCAGGTTTTTAGGATTTCACTAGAAATTCTGCCGAGTAGCCGGTCGGGCCCGGCGATTTACCGTGTAGCTAAGGAAGTGATTGCCGCCGAGACCTCCTTCATTGGTGATATCTGACTCTAGCTGTAGGCGCTGATCTTCGGTGAGACCTGGTGTACGCACCGATAATCCAAGAATCCCGACGAACCCGGTCCGCATCAAATAGGAGGTGGCGCTATATAGGGACTCGAAAATAGGCACAAAGACAGCTCGTCTACTATAGCGTTGAGTCTGTCTCCAGATGGCACCTGTTTCGGGGCATTTGACAGCTGCTATTGGCGGCCTCGGCTTCCATTGAGCAGTCATACTTGCCAACAGCTTCCCCTGGGCCTATTGTCCCCCACCTGTAATATCGATCCTGGGTGCGCCCTAACCTTGCAGCGCGCTCGTGACCATTAAGGAAAGTACTCAAAAGGTCTTGGTCATTCCGCGTAGCGCGCATTTTGCGTTGGCGCCGAAAGAAAGCTCGCTCAATATCCATGGTGGGCGGGCCCGCGCAAATCACTCATTGCAACCGCTTCTAAACCTTGCCATTCGCGTCCCTGCCGCTCATGCTCCGTATAGTGTATTATTACGTTCCGAGGCAGCACTGCTTTCGCAGTGAGGCAAGTGCATAGGGCGCATTCCCCGGCGTGCGCTTTATTGTTGATAGAAACTGAGACCAATGTACTGTTTAAATAAGGCTTGGAAGTCATCTGATTCTCTACAGTGACGTGGTGAATCTCCATGACCTGCCCGTGGAGGGGCCACCCCGGAATGGCTACAGACTATTTGGACGCAGGGTCCATGGATCCGAGATCGTAATGGGGTGAAGATCTTGCTTGCCGCACACCATCGAATGGAGAGTCGTTCAGACAAACAGGGCCAGGTCAAATCCTCGAAAACACCTATGAATAGCCGAGTAAAAAGTGAAGATCGATCAGTGGGGTTGACGGCAAGACGCCAGGGGTCATAGGAGTCCAGGTGGTCATGCAGATACCGTGATCGAGGAATTCACCGGCCCTGCAGCTCCGGCCCTGTGCCCAGATCTGTCCAAAGTGGGGTTGTGCCACGTTAAGTCTCCCACTAGAGATTAAATTGTTTATGTTCCAGTTGTAATAGAAAAAATTGGCGATCGTCGGCGAAAAGGAATCGTCGGCGCAATTCGGAGCTTAGTGATTGACCAACGTGTACAGTCGGTTAGCAATCATCAACTATCAAGTATTAATCGACCTGCCTATCAACATATGATCCAACGATAGACTGTACTAGGCCAGCTCGAAAGTATATTGCAATGCCACGGGATTTCTTACAGTAGTTTGCCAGTACCGGCGGATCCAACCATCGGGCTCGCAGGGGCACGAAATTGTCGGCCTTCTAGTATGTCTCTTGCAGACATATAATGTCCGCCTTCAGTCTTTTTAGGTGGAGCAGGACTCGTCTGCGTTTTTCTGGATTATTAAAAGGAGGGGGGTGTGTGGGAGTGTGGGAGGGGCCCGCCAAGTTCCCAGAGAAAGGACATTTTTATTCGCGGAGCGGGGGGCAGCCCAAAGGCTAGAGGGGCGTCTCCATCATCCCGGCCATTCACTAAAGGGAAGGCCGGCAGGAGAAAACCTTTTAAAGGAGGATGGTTTCCAAGCGGTCCCAGCGAAGCGCTTTCCCAATCCAGATCTAAGGGGAGGACTGGGTGGCGAGTGGGAATTGTCATCTTGGGGAGCAGTCCAGGACGACATTTAATTGGAGAGCGGCGGGAACCCATACAAAACGAATGTGAACACCTATAAGTTCTACAAAGATTAACAACATTGAAACCAAAGATACCACAATAAGTGGCAACCCGTGCAGCCCATGGCCCGGAGGAACGCCAAACCCAGTAACGAGACCTCTCCAAAAGAAATTCCATAGCATTCCGGGCCAAAATTAAAATATGCGGCTAGCCCTCCCGAGGGCCGATAGGACTCCCTAGCTAGCTCACTGTCCGCGCATCGATTAATCACATAATCGCTCCTCGGAAGCCTCTTCTGGGGAGTCGAAAGTTATCATTCTGCCGTTGTACCAGCAACCTTGAGCTTGCCAGGAAGCGCCAGCTGAAACTCTGATGTTATGTTCATGCAGATAGCTACAGACCCAGGATGATATGCTCTTCTCTCAGGGGAAACCCTACGTAGAAAAGTCCTGAAAGAAATAAGTATTCCTTCACTCAGCCACCCGTACATTCCCGGCATCGGCGGTACGACCCGCACAGGAATTGCTCCTGACACGGACAGTTGTGAAGCGAGCTCTATCTCCACTGGCTAGGACGCGGCCTCCCCTTCCTGTGTCCCAATCCCTTTGCACCATCTTTCTACCCTGTAGGGGGGTCATTGGGAGATCATCCAGAGCCAGGGGCCCCAGCCAATGTTCACCACCAGATATGTTGCCCAAGGATCGGGGCACCGACTCTGGGTTTAACGATGAACCTCACAGTTGCTTCGTCTTTCACGATTCCTCGAAGGTCATTTCCTATTTATTCCTGTAGAGCATTGATGGTCTCCTAGCTGATGAAGAGGCATCTGTCTAAATTGACTACCGCCGTTGATGGATGTGAACATGTGACTAACGCTCGGGTCCATCAATTTTTTGTGCGTTCAACAGTTATTTGCGACATCGATGTAGTGATTGATGAATGTATAAGGCTCAATGCGTCGGTACCCATCAGAGCACTGCATTAGATCCATGCGACTGTCCATGGCCGTGCCAACAAGCAACTTGGTGACCTCTTGGCGCCCAAGGCCAGTTGAAGAGGCGTTGGGGAACGCTGTCTGAGCTCGCCGACGGGGGAAGGCGGGGACGCGTGCAGGAGCTCCCACTGGCCTCTCCCGTTCTCTTCGGGGGGGGCTGGGGTTAGTAGCCCATGGTGAGGGCGGATGTTCAGAGAGGGTGGACTTGGACGCGACCCTTTCTTCTGCCTTCCTGTGGGTGGCAGATGGCTGACTGCCCTGCCTGGACGGCCGACACGCGGGAGGAACGTGTTGACCTGTGGCGGTGTGACGGCTTCTTTTAATATTTGTCCATGCCTCACCTGATTAAGAGAGCAACAAGGCAGCCAGTCCCCGATGGGCGCCGTCAGAGGAACGGGTGAGGTTCGGGGGGAGAACCTTCCCAGGGATTTGAGGAAGGTGCGTCACTATATCAAAAGGTAAGAGTCAGCCCTAAATTGCTCTGGAAAATAAGGGTGCGGGTCAACAGGCCAGCCAGAAAAACTAAAGCATCTGAAAGTCCGGCCACTGGGCTGGCCCAAACGGACGAGCCGACATAGATTCAACTTAACCAATAAAGGCAGGCATTTACTTTCATTTTATGAGCTTAAATTTCACTAGAAGATACAGCACAACAGATGTAAGCGCAAAGCGCACATGTGAACAAGCAGTCTGCGACCAGCGGGTAAGATTGGTGCAATAACCAGTAGACCTGGTCGTCGGTATGCAATAACGCAATAAAAGAAAGCGGTTTCAGCTGTGCGCAAGGGTCAGTAGAGGGCAGACAAAACTCATAAATTTTTTGTTAAATAGGAATATCTGCACGCAAGTCGCTCACGCGACAGCAGGTGGCAGTAAAAGCTATCTTCTGATGATGGTAGAGCTACAAAGCCACTAGCAGAGCAGTGGAGGTGGGAATAAGACACATTTAAGTGCCTGAGCATGATCGGCAGAAGGGGGCAGGGAGCGACCAGCCCTCAGTGAGCACCTCACGCCAGTGCCCAGTATGGACCAGATAGTGATAGATAAACAGAGTCCAGAAATACACTGCGAGACAGACCAGACGGATGATTAACTTGTGGGCGGCCACTCCACTAAATCGGGACCCTGTGTGGGCCAAGGGAGCATCTCAGTCCGTTCAGTGTTACACTGGACAGAAGGGGAGGCGCGGGCTGCAGCAGGAGGTGATGAGCCTTGCATGACATCTGTTAACACCTTAGAGCGCTGTGGCACAATACAATTATGTTGTGTCTGTGGGTAGAGATGTGAGAAGCTCCTCTCCTCCAAGTGTCAGCGTCTCTGGAGAGGTGATGGGCAAGCGGAGGAGGGCTTGCTCAGAGCCCCTATTCAGGTCCCAGAGTCATGTTCTTCACTCCCTTGAATCCCCACCGACAGGAGGGCTATGGGCACAAGGACCGGGGTCTCTCCGATGGGGCAGCCTGTTCCCTCAGGGGGTAGTACTCACTGTGCCTTGCCTGGCCTCTCAGGGCAGCGGCGCCAGCATCCAGCTCCCCACAAATTGAAGAATGCCGTCCCGAAGCGAGGTACACGCTCCTCCAAGCTGCGTTCCCCTTTTTTTTCCCTATCCCTTACGGAGCCCCGCCGAGCTCACCGGCCACCACCCGGACGCCGCGGCTCTTCTCTCACAGGGACGCTGCGTCGTCTCCCGGCAAGGGAGTTGAAGCACTGGCCGAGACGTAACCTCCAGGAACAGCCGCTCACCCAGGTATCGCCGCGTCACTCCTGTACTTCGGGAGCCACCGGCGGGTCACACCAGCCTCCCAATCCGCCGCAGGAATCTACAATCAGGCGCCATGCGTCGTCCCCCGTGCATTTTTTTTCCCCGGGTAAGGGAGTAGAGCGGCCGAGACGTCACTCCCAGGGACAGCTGTGCCCAGGTACTGCCGTGTCTCTTCTGCACTTCGGGAGCCCCGCCAGGTTCACCAGCCTCTCCGTCCGCCGCAGCTCCTCTCACACAGCGCCGCGTCTTCCTTCAGGTACCTGCCGACAGAGGCATGGGGCGGCTGAGGTGTCGTTCGCCGGGTCGGATGCACGACATAGGGTACTGCCCGCGGGTGCCCCCAGGGCCTCCTCACACGCCCGGTTCTCCTCGGCGCGTCTCCTGGGGCTTAGGCCATTTAATGTAGGCGAGCCGGGGACAGAGCCCATCCGTCGGCTCCACAGCAATGGACACCCCTCCAAGATGGCGTCCAGGCCTTTTACTAGCAGGCCTTTCGCGGCCCACTCTTTTTTTTTTTTTAACCATAAACTTTTTATTGGTCAGAATATAAAGTAGTACAATAACCAGATTACAAGTATATGTCATTGTAGAAGACCAAAATTTCAACTTTTATCTCCAAAACACAACAAGCCACCTCCCCAAATCCATTCCAGATTAGAGCAGTAACATCACATTACAATCACAATAGCAATGCCACAATATTAATAAAACAGTTCAGTTCTTGTCACAATAAAAAAAATTTGATCTGGCTGTCGGACGGGCACTCAATCCACCACAACTGCATAGACACCAGTCCCAGGACCTCTACCTACCCGTGATTTCCATACACCCTAATGTCTAACTAAGTTCGGTGCAGCAAGACCAGAAGTATCAGCCATTTAGCCCAATATTTATTATACCTTAAGTTTGGCCTCCTCTCACGTATAATACCACCACCTCTCTCTCAGCAGCAATCAGCCTATTCACTTTATTAACTCAAACTCCTGTGCTGACTGGAAGGTTCTGCATCCCAGCCACTTTGTCGCCTATTAATTTCTGCCATAATAATAAAGTCTAGATATTGCGATTTTCTCAGCCTCTGTAACCGTTAAGTCTCCTACATACCCCAAAATACAAACCAACGGATTCATCTCTCACTGTAATTTGAAAAATATGCTGGATCAATTGGACAATAAAAATCCAATATCGCTCTAGTTTAGGGCAATGCCAGAACATATGCATCAGAGAGGCCGGGTATACATGACTTTCGCGGCCCACTCTGCCGCCACGGGCTCCCGGGGATCTGGCAGCAAAAGAGCCCCAGAGTCAGTGGCCCTGAGACCCCAGCAGACTCTCCAAGAATTACAGTAGCCCTGGGGGAGCAGATGGCTCAGATATCATCCAGAGTTAGATGCTGGGTTCAGGAGCTCTGGTAAGAAGCGGCCATGTCAGATGCCCCGCCCCCGGAAGTCATGTTGGGAGTTTTAACAAACTGGGACACATTTATCAAGGCAGTTGCGCCAGAATTCTGGCACAATTTGCTCTAAAAATAATGTCTTACATGCTTTACGCCACATTTACTATGTGTTTTAGACAGTTTGAGGCACTTTTACGCTTTTTTCCGACTAATGGGTGTGGTATCGGGAAAAGGGGTGTGGTTTCACAGAAAGGGGCGGGACTTTAATACAACAAAAAATGCACCAGAATATTGTCGTGGTTTGTGGCATAAAAGTAAGCCAACTTATAGGTGGTACAAACTTAGACTAGACAGTTCTAACCTGCACCAGATTTATCAACACTGTGATACATGTGCCGCATTGTAAGACTGTCTAGTCTAACTTAAAACTGTCTTATAGTTAGACACAATTGGTAAATGTGCCCCACTGTGTGTCCTCAGTAAGGATATTATACAACAGTCCTTTTTTTTTTTTTTTTTTTTTTTAATTTGGAGTATTTTGAGGATTTAGGAATTGAAGAACCGGGGATAGGACCTTACAAGAAGAATATGGGTGTTTCTGAAGAAAGTGAACTGTTCTAAAATAAGTGAAGTAATCTGGATCCGAAGGATGAAAAGACTTTTTAAAGGGGTTTTGCTACAATCTTATTTCATACCTCCTGCATCCAGCTCTGTGTGCTCAGAAGGGGGCGTGTGGGATTTGATTGAATTGCATATCATGTGCAAGATGACATCACCAGCCCTTTCCTCTCTTTATTCAAAGAAAGGTCTGTTTATGTGTAAAACTGTAAGTAGCTACATTGTAGATCAGAGGTAAAACTTTTGCCTCCAGGCACAAGGGTCCTCAGTTCAAATCCCTGCAGGAACCAAACCTGTGGATTTTATTTCTCTTTATCAATGCAAATACTTAATTGAGGTTTTTACTTTATTAGTACTGTTTGACTAATTACTAAGGAGTACAGAGGACAGGAGTAGAATGACAGCACCTGGGGTTTGAATACTCAGTAGCTGCCTGAGAAGACAGGTGATGTCTGAGCATGTGCGACCAGGACTGAGGAGCTCTCAGCCCTGGTCATATCCCCTGGAGACGAGCTGTAAACAATGGATCACTAAAGGAGCAGCTAAAACAAAAACGGTGAAGAATTTTTAATAATGATGAATGGCAGGGGCGTTGCTAGGGTCCCAAAACATCCGGGGCTCGGGCCCTTTGTGTTAAGTTTTGCTCAGTAGGGCGGGGTTCATGCGGCATTTTTCACGCCCCAAGAACTGCGGCTTCTATCGGGGGGACGGTCACTTCTCTCCCCAGCGTACAATACTGTTAGATTCTACGCCGGAGAAGCCAAAAACGTACGCAACCCTGACGAATGACGGGTATAAAAAAATTATATTCAGATACAATTCATCATCAGGCTGTAGTTTACATGTGTAAAGGACAGAACAGGCAGGATTATGTTTAGTGACGCAAATGGGGCAATATTGTGGATATGTGTGTTTATGTGTATAAACACACATATATACAGTACATTCACATACACATGTACACACACATGCATACACACACATATGCATACACACACATACACTCACCGGCCACTTTATTAGGTACACCATGCTAGTAACGGGTTGGACCCCCTTTTGCCTTCAGAACTGCCTCAATTCTTCGTGGCATAGATTCCACAAGGTGTTGCAACGATGCTCAATTGGTACCAAGGGGCCCAAAGAGTGCCAAGAAAATATTCCCCACACCATGACACCACCACCACCAGCCTGAACCGTTGATACAAGGCAGGATGGATCCATGCTTTCATGTTGTTGACGCCAAATTCTGACCCTACCATCCGAATGTCGCAGCAGAAATCGAGACTCATCAGACCAGGCAACGTTTTTTCCAATCTCTACTGTCCAATTTCGATGAGCTTGGGCAAATTGGAGCCTCAATTTCCTGTTCTTAGCTGAAAGGAGTGGCACCCGGTGTGGTCTTCTGCTGCTGTAGCCCATCTGCCTCAAAGTTGGCCGTACTGTGCGTTCAGAGATGCTCTTCTGCCTACCTTGGTTGTAACGGGTGGCTATTTGAGTCACTGTTGCCTTTCTATCAGCTCGAACCAGTCTGCCCATTCTCCTTTGACCTCTGGCATCAACAAGGCATTTCCGCCCACAGGACTGCCGCTCACTGGATGTTTTTTCTTTTTCGGACCATTCTCTGTAAACCCTAGAGATGGTTGTGCGTGAAAATCCCAGGAGATCAGCAGTTTCTGAAATACTCAGACCAGCCCTTCTGGCACCAACAACCATGCCACGTTCAAAGGCACTCAAATCACCTTTCTTCCCCATACTGATGCTCGGTTTGAACTGCAGGAGATTGTCTTGACCATGTCTACATGCCTAAATGCACTGAGTTGCCGCCATGTGATTGGCTGATTAGAAATTAAGTGTTAACGAGCAGTTGGACAGGTGTACCTAATAAAGTGGCCGGTGAGTGTATATATATACACATATACACAAATACATATATATATACACACAAGCATACATATATATATATATATATATATATATATATATATACACACATGCATACACATATATATATACACACACATATACACATACATGCATACATATATACACATATACACAAACATATATACATGCATACACACAAACATATATACACACACATGCATACACAAATACACATATATACACACACATGCATATATACATTAAGTACAATTCATATTTATGAAGATTATGTGGTGTTGCCCTTATTATACAATCTAGCACCGGTCTCTACAGTGAGGCTACACACTCACTTGAGACCTCCCTGGGCACCTGTGGATGATGATGATGATGCTGCTGCTGTTGTCTCCAAGGCTGAGTAGTTGCATGGTCCGGGACCCGGGAGCAGTGCACAGCAGGGGGCGGAGCTCCTCACTCACTGCTTCCTGACTGCCGGGCTCTCGTGCTCAGCGCGGCTGCAGCACAGGAAGTCCTGACAGTCAGGAGCCATAGTGAGTGACAGGCGCCCCCTCCTCCCTGCTAAACACCGGCAACTGGTGCAGTCGCTCTCCCTCTGCCTCCCTGCACTGAATAATGGCTCTGAGCTGTGTGTTTAGAGGATTCACATACAGCTCAGGAGATCGTCGGAGCTGCAGGCACATAGCAGCTGCCTACAACCCGACGGGCTGAGACTCGGGGCACAGGCAGGATTGTTCGGGGCTTGTGCCACGAATAAACTAGCCTGGCGACGCCCCTGATGAATGGTGAAAATGTTTATTATTTATTTTAAAAACTTCCCACGTCAATTTTACTTCGTGGTAAAACCCCTTTAACCTCTGAGAAGGGCTGGAGAGATGATTCTAGCATTATATCTGAAAGGCCTTAGAGCACCTTTGGACTCCCAAGCATTGACAGGGATATTCGGAATAGGTTTAGTTAATGCTGATAATGGAATGGGTAAATTGGATGTGGGAATTCGAGGGTTGTTTTTGAGATCTAATCTATCACAACAACGAAGATTAAAATCAACGGTGAATGGAATTTGTGTGATGTGGAAAGTGGAGAAAGAAGCCAGGGCTTCAAGGTTTGTTATCCTATCATGTGAGCTTCCACTAGAGCCCAAGTTTTTTACTGCGCATGATTCCACCAGTGTTTGGATTGATCAACAGTCATGATTATGTGATACAATTGTATATTAGGGAGACCTAACCCGTCTAATTTAGTAAATTTCATCGTTAAGGATTTGGAGAGTCCGGGCCTTTTATGTTGCCAAGTAAACCTATTTAAAAAAGACAGAACAAAAAAATCACTTTCTTTAAATAGACCTTCCCCGACACCAGCCCTCGTTGGCCATTCTTTTTTTTTTTAATTTATTTTTATTTTTATTTAAAGATTTATTGGATTTTCAAAATATAAAAGGCAATACATTGTAGTAAACAAGACAAGTTGCTACCAATATGAGCCAAAGTCCAAATACAAGGTTTACATAAGAGCAACTACAAGCGACAAACTTGTGTAATCGAAGATATGCAGGACCCTTCACTGTATGTGTCAAGGGTCTCTTGTGGTCCACAACCGGTGGGTGTCTACGGAAATGCAAGTGAGCACTAATAATCGGAGGGAGTGGATGATGTTCCTAAAGGGCGTGAAAGAGTGCCATTGAGACCCCCTTTTTGCTTTTGGGAAACAGCATAGAGGGAGGAAGTAGAAAAAAGTAAAAACGAAGAGGAAGAGGGGGGAAAAGAGAAAAAAAAAAAAAAATAGACCGATGTCTCTCAATCCCGATCCCACCCGCACCCCCCCGACGACGCCCGCCCCCCCGACCACGCCCACTCCCAAGTGGGGGAGATAGATGTGAAGGGACTCAAGAGGATTAAAGAGGTAAGGCTCGGAATTCCGTGGAAGTTAGGTATTCCGTCCAGGGGGCCCAAGTCCGCAAGAACTTGGTTATATTCGCGTCCGTTTTAGCCACGAGCTCCTCCATGCGGTGAGTGTGTGCAACCTCGTCTACCCAATCTGCTAGGGATGGGGGAGAGGTAGTCTTCCATTTACGTGGGATGACTGACTTAGCCGCTTGGAGTAAGTGCCTAGTGAGAGATTTCTTATAGGCCGAACATGGGAGCTGGAACATGAACAAAAGGACCGCTTCGGGCGTATCAGGAATAATAGTGCCAGTGCAGTCTCTGATTGCAGTGAGAATCGCCGACCAGAATGGTCTGATGTGTGCACAGCCCCACCAGATATATGACATAGTGCCCACCTCTGACCCACAGCGCCAACATGTTGATGTACCATCTAGATAATATTTTATAGCTAGTCTCTTGTGCTTTACATGCCATGACGGCCTTATGGGTCAGATAAAAACACTTGTGCCATTGGTCATCTGTAAAGGTTTTGTTCAGCTCTTTCTCCCAGGACCGGCAATAAGACGGCAACTGCGTATCATTGGGATCCAAAAGCAGGTGGTAGAGGACTGAGAGCAAGTGGCGCGGGGGAGAAGCTGTAGAGCACATGCGTCCTAGCACGCCGAAAATTAGTGTTGTGCAGTGTGGAAGAGAAAAAAAATGTGCGAGTTGGGTGTATTCGAAAGAATAACACTTCAGCGCCTGGTGGGGATGACCTAAGATTTCCGACAGGGGGCAGAGACGACCCTGAGAAATCAGAGCATGTACCTGCAACGGGCGAGTCTTGGTGAACCCCAAAAAGGTAGCTGATGACTTTCCAGGGGGGAAGAGCGGATTGTATGTGATGGGGGTTAGAGGGCCTGCAAGATCAAGTAGTGAGTTCTTGGGTTTTATTTTACGCAGGGTAATCAAGGTCTGGAGGGTGGTGAAGGAAAAGGTCTCTGACTTCCGGAACACAGAGCTCGGCTGCCAAGGGAGAGAGGCCAACGACATGGGGCTGAGAGTCTGTGCAATGAAAACCCATAGTTTGGCCTGGGGTGGATGTACTAGGTCAATGAATCGCTGGTAGGCCGAGGCCAAGTAATATAGCCTACAGTCTGGTTGACTCACTCCCCCCCTGTCCTTGGGTCTGCACAACATGGCTCTATTGAGTCTGGGGCAGCCTGGATGCCAGATGAAATCAGAGAAACTTCTACAGAGCTGCTGCCAAAAGGAGGCAGGGAGTGGAATGGGCACTGTTTGTAGTAAGTAAAGGAGCTTTGGGAGGAGAGACATCTTTAGGACATTGATCCTCCCAAACCAGGAAAAGGCCTTGGATTTCCAAGCTTGGAGAGTCTGGGCGAATTGGGAGAGGAGAGGACGGAAGTTTAATTCAAACAACTGGTTAAGGTCAGATGGAATTTTTGTCCCTAAGTAGGATATTGCACCCGAGGGCCAGGAGAAGGGAATGCTGTTTTCAGGGAGGATATAGCCGAGGGGGGGAGGGAGATGTTTAGGGCTTCAGACTTGGACATGTTGATCTTGTAGTTAGACCAAGTGCTAAGCCGCCTCAATTCGGACATCAGGGAAGGCAGAGAAATTTGTGGATTGGTGACATAGATCAAAAGATCATCTGCGAACGCAGAGCATTTGAATTCATGTCCTCCAAATGTAACTCCGCTAATGTCCGGATTGGTACGGATCGAGCCCAAAAGGTTCTCCATGATGAGGACATATAGTATGGGTGAGAGGGGACAGCCTTGACGTGTGCCGTTATGGATGGAGAAGCTTCTGAGAAAGAGCCGTTCACTTTAACTTGGGCCGAAGGGGAGTGATACAGTGCTAAAATTTTTGAGGTGAACACAGGGCCTAGGCCTATGTGCGCAAGCGTCTGAGTAAGAGCGGACCAGGAGATACGGTCAAAAGCCTTTTCGGCGTCTAAAGAAACGAACATAAATGGGATCTTATGAAGTCGGGCATGGTGGATTAAGTCCAGAGTTTTGAGTGTATTGTCCCTGGCCTCTCTCCCGGGCACAAAACCGACCTGGTCCGGATGTATCAATCCAGGAAGATAGACGTTGAGTCGGTTGGCCAGCAGTTTCGCGTAGATCTTAAGGTCAACATTAAGTAGCGCAATTGGCCGGTAGCTGCCGCTCAGTTGGGGGTCTTTACCTTTTTTGGGGATGACCGAAATGTGTGCCCGGGAGGAGGCTACAGGGAAGTGTGATGAGGATAGATGTCATTTAAATGCGTCTAAAAGGGGGCAGCAAGCCTATGGGACAGACATGGAAAAATTTGGCCGATATCCGTCCGGCCCGGCTTTACCTCCAGGCAGGTCACAGATAACAGACCGCAATTCCTCGGGGGAGAATGGTAATTCTAAGCTCTGGATTGCTTCCTGTGGAAGGGACGGGAGAGAGTGGGGGGGAGGGGAATGAGTTTGGGAAGGAGCTTGCGGGTCTGGTAAGCTGTATAATTTTGAATAGAATGACTTGAACGCTCCTGCAATGTCTGGTGTGGTGTGGACAAGGTTCCCATCTGGGTTTTTGATACAAGGTATGAAGGAGCGAGAAATCCTCTCCCTCGTAGCCCTAGCTAAGAGGCGGCCACTTTTATTACCATGTTCATAGAACGAGCTGCGACATGACTGAAGGTAACGACCCCAAGAAATCTCCAAGAGGCGTCTTGCTTCCAGTCGTGCCATCTGCAGGTCCTTTAACCCCTTAACGACCTTGGGCGTATGAGTACTTCCCAAGGCCGCTAAGGGGCTTTGCAGGGGGATCGCTCCGCGACCCCCCCGCACAGCCGCCGGGTGTTAGCGGAAAATCGCCGCTAACACCCGGCAGTAACAGCGCCGGCGGTGGCTCCGCCCGCTGGTGCTGTTTTACCCATCAGGCGCCGCGGCAAAGATGGCTGCGGCGTCTGAATTAACGCCAATCGTGTCCGCGCACCGATCGGTGCGGTGATCGCATCAGCGCAGCTATGCTGCGCCGATCCATCACCGGGCATTGTGGTGGGGAGCCTTGGGAAGGCTCCCGTCACTTACCCTGGCCGGTTTGCCCCACTTCGTCCGCAGACAGGAGTGGGGAAACCGCCATCTTTGTACACCCTAATGCATTGCTTATGCAATGCATTAGGTTTGTATTAACAATCGCGCCACCTAGTGGTCAAGTACCACAGGTGGCCTCAATGTTACAGTAAAAAAAAAAAAAAAAGTATTAAAAATTCAAATCACACCCCTTTCCCCATTTTACAAATAAAATCATTAAAATAATAAAAAAGTTACACATATTTGGTATCGCCGCGTCCGAAAAAGTCCGATCTATAAAAATATAACATCATTTATCCCGTACGCTGAACACCGTAGAAGAAAAAAAATTCCAAATGCCAAAATTGCGTTTTTTGGTCATTTTACGTCACTCAAAAAATGGAATAAAAATTATCAAAAAAGTCACATGCATTCCAAACTGCTAGCGATAAAAAGTACACTTCAGCCCGCAAAAAATGCCCCCTCACTGACGTCCATAGGTGTTAGTACAAAAAAGTTATTGGTCGCACAAAATGGCGCAAATTTCAAAAATAGAAAATGTTTGGAATTTTTTTACGGTACCAAAACATAACGGAAACCCTACATGTTTGGTATTGCCGGATGCGTAACAACCTGAAGAATACAAATAACACATTATATTTACCAAAGATTGAACGCCGTAAACCCAAAACCCCCGCAAACATGGCGAAAATACATTTTTTTTCACAATTTGTCCCACTTGGAATTTTTTTGCGGTTTCTCAGTATATTCTATAGTATAGTGAATAACACCATTAGAAAGTAAATCTTGTTTCCGCAAAATAAAAGCCCTCATGTGTCTATGTAGGTGGAAAAAATAAAGAAGTTAATGGCTTTCAGAAGGCGAGGAGGAAAAACTAACGTGACAAAAAAAAAAAAACGCCGGGTCCTTAAGGGGTTAAAGTAGAAGGAGATAGAGCTTGTTTATGCAATAATTCCAGAGAGGATATTTCCTGTAGAGCCACTGATAATGAGTGAGTTCTCGCTTTTTTCAACCTACTACCGTGTTTGATGAGAACCCCACGGAGCACGCATTTGAGTGCTTCCCATTTATAAATGGGGGCTGTGACATCATTTGCGTGGTCCGACAGGAAGTTTTCTACTGTTGATTCAAGTTCCGCTCTACAGGCCACATAAGAAAGCAGGGAGTCGTTCAGTCTCCAGGTTTTAGCTTGGTTAGATATGGAGGGGACCAAAAAAGAACAGAATACAGGGGCGTGATCTGATAAAAGAATTTTACCTATTGAGGAGGATCGTAGCCAGGGAAGGGCATTATGTTGAACTAAGATGTGGTCGATGCGGCTATATGTACCGTGTGGGTTTGAGTAAAAGGTGTAGTCCTTAGTAGTGGGGTGTTGCAATCTCCAACCGTCACACAGCTGGTACTGCAAAAGGGCTTTTTTAACGTTTTTAATGGCAGAGTAAGGGAGGGCGGCTCTACCCGTGGAGTTGTCCAATGTCGGATCTAGGGTTAAATTGAGATCCCCACAAAGGAGCACCGTGCCTTTCAAAGAGGGGGAAATCCTATCAAGAAATGATGTGAGGAAGGAGACCTGCCCTTGATTTGGTGCGTAAACGTTAATAATCGTGAAAATTTGGCCATTAACAGAAATATTTAGGACAATATATCTGGCTTCTACATCTACAACACAATCCAGGACCTGGTGTGGGAGGGATTTGTGTATAGCTATCGCTACACCACGCGTTTTAGAATGGGAGCAACTAGCAAAATGCCACTGGGTATAGAACCTGTCTTTGAGAGCAGGGGTGTGTCCTGTCTTGAAGTGCGTCTCTTGGAGACACAAGATGTGCGTTTTTTGGTGATGAAAGTGGCGTAGGATATGCGATCTCTTCATAGGTGAATTGAGACCCTTCGCATTAAAGGAGGCTATGTTAAGATCCCCCATGGTTAGGCTGAATCATGTGGAGCAGACCGCCGAGAGGGGCGCCGCCACCGACGAGGGCAGGAGGGGCCGAGAGAGAGACACCAAAGAAAGAAAGGGGAGGAAGATAAGGGAGAGAGGAAAAAAAAAAAAAAAAGGGGGGGGGGGAGAGGAGGAAAAGACAGGGGATTGGGGAAAGGAGAGGACAAGGGTGTTACCAACACAGCTAGCACTAGAAAGGGCAGACATCTGCCAAACAGGGAGGCCACTGAGCCTGCAAACAGCTCAGGGGATAGTCCCCTACCTATTGGGGGAACGAGGAAGGCACACATCAGGAGAGACCGGTCCCCCAAAA